>WOVY01004479.1:0-53819 GCA_013436015.1 Rhipicephalus annulatus
CAGTTTCCCGGCGACAAGTCAGGCCAAATAAACAGTTTCATTTTGGACAAGCTGTCTCTGCCTACGTCAGGGCCACCCGACCTCGTGACAATATTTTGGAATTCGAACATGAAACGTACATCAGTATTCTTCAGAGGCTGCAGCGAATTGTGGTCAGATTTATATTTAACAAAATTTTCAAGATTCAATTTCTCCACTGATCTTACTAAAATTAGCATTGAGCCATTCGAGCGTAGGAGACATACTAGGGTTTCCTAAGCTGCTTTACACTAACAGTTAATTCCTGTACCTATCCCTATATCTGTCGCAGCTGTGGATGAGAACAACACGCCAACTTATAGACATGATGCATTAACACATTTTGAGTGGTCTTTTTACTCCTAGTACTACTTCTGTATTTCACTGTATACTTGAATCGACATCATAATCTTATATTATTATTTTATTTTTGCCAAACGTATTCACTGTATATGTCATTTGTCGCCCTTCATGCTTGGATTATGGTTCCGCAGTATTTGGTGAATAAAAATATGAAATACAGGACTTTTTTTTCGTAAAATAGTAAGATTGAATTTTCTACATGAAATATTACTGAAAGTTTAGACACATCGTCTTTATAGTTTTCAATTGAAAACATGACCGTTCTGCATCAACTTAGCACTTCCAGCGATACTGTCAGTTAGTGAAGGCTGCCTAGAACGCATAATTCAGAATTCCCGCAGCTCCCTCATTAGGCCTCTGCAATGACGTGGACCGAGCTGTCGTGTGGTCATTTCACGAGCCTTTCTATTGGCGGAAAAGTAAGAAGTCTGAAATTACATCTGGGCTGTAGGGTAGCTGGAAAGCTGTGACTTGTGAACTTTGGTCAGGAAGTTCATGACAGCGAAGAAGGTGTGGCTCGGCGGATTGCCGTGACTTTTTTTTTTTGCCGTTCAACGGCGTCCTGACTCTTGCTTATGTTCAAGTTGTTCTCATTCCTCCCAAAAGCTTTGAGCCTCTCATCACTTGAACGACCCATGACATCGCTGCAATAAGCAATCTAGGTCTTCTAATGGGCCTGTCTCACTGGCACTTTTACCGAGTTTGACGCAAAGCTTACCGCACAGCGCTGCTATAAACATGATTTATTGTGGAGAGGGCAAGGTACATTGAAATGGTTTCGCCATAAACTCGATGTACACTCCATGAACGCTAGCAGATGAGTGACGACTAGCGCGCTAGTAGCAGACCCCCCAACCCCCTAACCAGTGCAGTAACATTCCCATCCTTCACGACGTATTTGTGGGGGGGGGGGGGGGGGAAATCAGCCCTACCACTCTCTGGACAAACCCTTCATGCAGGACTAACTCTACATGCAGGACTGAAACAGGGCTTCCAGAACGGACCGGTGCGCATGGTAGACCACTACAACGTCATCTGCCGGCAGCTGGGCATCAAGCCACTCGAAAATAGCGGCAGCCAAGATAACGTGCAGGGAATGTTTGTGGTGGAGCCAGCGGAAGCAGCACGGCCGTTTCGCTCTCTCTACTGGTTGTGCCCAACATCTTACTGGCGGCGCGCAGTTATTTGTACCACTAGACAGTTATATTACACCGGGCCTAGCGGGATAGCGGTATCGTATAGTACGCATACGCAGATATGTACGTTATCCGTACCGCTTGCCGCACGCGCGCTACCTTTAAGAGAGTCCGTTACCATGTTAGCGTGGTGTACGTAGTGTACGCAAACATGGCGGCGCTTTAGAACGCCCGTTTCGAAGTGATTTTGGCGTATAGTTGTTGAAAAATGCACTTCGTAGCAAGCGACTGTTTTAAATTGGTTTAGCTTGGCTTCAGTTAGCTTCGATGACAGGGTATTACGGATAAGCTAGCGTCATTTTTGACATGGCTTCCCATTCATCTCGGACGTCTCTAGGCCTAACTAGATCGATGTAAGCAAATCGGCAACATAAGTGCTTTCGCGTTTGGTGCGTGGTTCAAATTCATTTACATCTATTACTACTAAAATGAATTTGTAACAATTCTTCGTGCGGTGACACAGGCAAAACTTCTCATTTGCTTTTCTTTTAAGTGTTTTTTCACTTATCGACTATCCGATAGCTGCTGTTACCATCCTATCTTAGACACGTAAACCACGTAAACGCTATCCCGCTAAGCTATAACACTGTCCGCAACGAACGTTTGCTGCACGGTAACGCCACTCCCTTAACGTCCGCTGTATATATATATATATATTATATATATATATATATATATATATATATATATATATATATATATAATGGGGAAGAAGTGTATACTTAAGGGCTCGTTTTTTCGTGTTTTGACACAACATTAATGAAATGTAACAGACAATAATGCCAAGGAAAGTATAGGCGAGGTTATTAAACCAAATTGTAAGGTAAATGTGAAGAAAGAAAAGTGGGTGAAAAGATACCTTACCGTGGAAAGGTATATATATATTATAAAGGTGATTTATTAAGCAGAAGGGTTGATGCTTGGAAGGCTTGGAAGGCGATGCACCAGCCGCAATTTCCGAGCTCGAGCCGCTGCTGCACACTCGATGCTGCTGCCTCTGCGCCGGAGTACTTCCTCTTCTTTACAATGGCCCCACGGAGAAAAAAGGAGCCATCCTGGCGACTTAGTCCTGGGCAGGCGGCGTTGAACCGTGGTATTGCTTGAGCCTCTGGACGTGTACAACCTCGCGGTTGCGACGTCGCAAGTCTGATGGTGGCGTAAGAGGCTCAATGAGGTAGTTTACTGGCGAAGTTTGTTCGACAATATGATATGGCCCATCGTACTTTGGCAGAAGTTTGGAAGAGAGCCCAGGTGTGCGATGCGGCACTGACAGCCATACAAGAGAACCCGGAAGAAAAACGGGAGTTGAGGTCTGGGCATCATGAATTGCTTTTTGCCTGTTTTGGTCATCGCAGGTAAAGCGACGAGCTACCTGGCGGCATTCTTCTGCGTGTCTGGCGGCGTCCAAGATCGGTAGGCACTCGGACGCGTCTGGTCGATAGGGCAAAATGGTGTCAATGGTGTGGGAGGGTGACGGCCGTAGAGGAGGTAAAAGGGGAGAAGCCTGTTGTCGCTTGCGTTGCCGTATTATAGGCGTATGTAATGAATGGGAGAACTAAGTCCCAGTTAGAGTGGTCAGGCGTCACATACATAGATAGCATGTCACCGAGAGTACGATTAAAGCGCTCGGTAGCCCCATTGGTTTGTGGGTGGTAAGCGGAACATGTGCGATGTACAATAGCACACTCAGCGAGCAATTTTTCAATGACCTCGGACAAGAAGGTGCGGCCGCGGTCACTGAGGAGTTCTTGGGGGCCTCCATGACGCAACACAAAATGACGCAGTAGGAAAGTGGCAACCTCCTGTGCTGTAGCCGTTTTAAGAGCAGCGGTCTCAGCATAGCGCGTTAGGTGGTCGATAGCAACTATTATCCACCTGTTGCCAGTCAGAGTCAATGGAAGTGGCCCATAAATATCTATTCCGACGTCGTTCGAAGGGTCGGGAAGGGCATGGTAAAGGCTGCAGTTCACCGGCGGAGGCGTGTGGTGGAGATTTTCGGCGCTGACATTCGGCACAAGAGCGGACGAAGTTGCGGACGAAGGTATACATGCCACGCCAGTAGTAGCGATGTCTAAGCCTTTCGTAGGTCTTGAAGACTCCTGCGTGGCCACATTGTGGGTCAGCGTGAAAAGAGGAACAAATCTGCGACCTCATCAGGGTTCGTGGAACGACGAGCAGCCACTTGCGTCCCTCTGGTGCGTAGTTACGTCGATAGAGAAGCGTGTCACGTATCGAGAAGTGTGGGACTTGGCGCCGAAGCGTTCGCGTCTTTGGGAGTTCAGAAGTGTCGGAGAGATGATTGAGGAGAGACGCAGTCCATGGGTCATTGCGTTGTTCTATATAGCAATGGTGTCAAAGTCAAGCGACGACAATGTGGAATCGCAAGCGGAGTCAGCTGTGGCATTCTGGGACAGGGGGGAACGGGAAAGGGCGTCGGCGTCAGCATGCTTCCGTCCTGACCGATAAACCACGCGTATGTCGTAATCTTGAATTTTCAACGCCCAGCGAGCGAGGCAGCCAGATGGGTCTTTTAACGTCGAAAGCCAGCACAGCGTGTGGTGGTCGGTCACGACGTCAAAAGAACGACCATATAGATATGGGCGAAACTTTCCAAGGGCCCACACAATGGCCAAGCACTCCTTTTCTGTGACGCTGTAGTTGCTCTCAGCCTTGGTAAGTGTGCGACTAGCGTATGCCACGACGTATTCTTGATGTTCCGGTTTACGCTGTGCGAGCACAGCACCCAGACTACACCACTGGCGTCGGTGTGGATTTCAGTTGGAGCTTCAGGATCGAAATGGCGTAGAATGGGTGGCGTCGTAAGAAGCCGTCGCAGGTGGTGAAAGCCTCGTCGCAGGCAGGGGACCACGATAAGAGGTCTTTACAGCTGCTGAGAAGTTGCGTGAGAGGTGATATAATAGACGCGAAGTTTCGGACGAATCGCCGGAAATACGAACACAAGCCGATGAAACTTCGAAGTTCTTTGATGGTGGCAGGTTTAGGAAACGCCGTAACAGCTCGCAATTTCTCGGGATCCGGGAGGATGCCTTCCTTGGAAACAACGTGGCCCAAATGTTCAGTTGACGCATGGCAAATCGACATTTTTGAGGTTTAATTGCAAACCGGCGTTAGTTAAGCAAGTAAGGACGTGCTGAAGGCGACGTAAGTGTGTGTCAAAGTTAGGGGCGAAGACCACGATATCATCGAGGTAACACAAGCATATCTTCCATTTTAGGCCACGCAGGATGTTGTCCATCATTCGTTCGAACGTTGCAGGTGCATTGCAAAGTCCGAAGGGCATGACGGTGAATTCATATAAGCCGTCTGGCGTGACAAAAGCGGTTTTGGGGCGATCGGCCTCCGCCATAGGCACCTGCCAGTAGCCTGACCGCAAGTCTAACGAGGAAAAGAACTCGGCACCCTGCAAACTGTCCAAAGCATCGTCAATGCGCGGTAGTGGATAGACATCCTTCAGCGTGATCTTGTTCAATCGCCGGAAATCGACACAGAAACGAATAGAACCGTCTTTCTTTTGACGAGAACCACCGGAGACGCCCATGGGCTCTGTGAAGGTCGAATGACGCCTCTGCGAAGCATGTCGTCTACTTGGTCAGCAATGACGCGGCGTTCTGTAGCGGACACGCGATATGGTCGTTGTCGCAGCGGTGAGTGGGACCCAGTGTCGATGTGGTGTTCTACTGCTAAGGCACGGCCGAGAGATGTTTGTTCAACGTCGAAAGAGTGGCGGTAGCTCTCAAGAATGGTGAGGAGTTGTGAACGCTGCGAAGATGTCAAATCAGCAGCGATGAATGGTTGAAATATGTTTGCCGACGTTGAGTCAGGCGCTGAGACGACAGCCAGTTCACAGATGGAGGTAGAAGGCACCTCATCGGGGACGGATATAATTTGGAAGAACTGATTGTCTCGACGTGGCCAAGGCACTCGTGACAAAATAGGATAAGGACGACGACTCATGATTATAAATTGGCATTGTGGTTGACCCTTCTACAAGATCGAGAGCAGCAAAAGGCAGGGGGAGGGCTCTTCGGGCGACGAATATTGGAGATGGTGTGAAGAAGACCGTGCCGTCGGATATGGCGCTGCATGAAACTGGCACGAACGCAAAAGAGCATGGAGGGATGTAGGTGTCATCGCTAACGACAAGTTTAGCGGCAAACTGGGTGTCGACGGACGCTTGGTCATCCAGTGAGCAAAATTCGACCTCAGCCCTAGCACAGTCGATTACGGCGTTATGACGCGACAAAAAGTCCCATCCCAAAATAATATTTTGGAGCATGATGAAAGAACCACGAACTCTATCGTATACAGAACGTCCTGAATTGTCACGCGGGCTGTACATACTGCGGTCGGTTGAACAGGTTGAGCACTGGCTGTGCGAAGCGATAATCCGGAGAAAGGCGTCGTAACCTTACGAATTGAGCGACAAAATCCAGCATCTATAACCGAAACAGCTGCACCGGTATCTACAAGAGCGACAGTAGGGATATTTTCGACGAACACATCAATAACATTGGTAGGTGACAAATGAGGACTTGGGCAAACCGAAACTTGCGCAGTTCTTGCCTCAGGAACTGCGTCGTCTAGTTTTCCTCCTCGTTAGGTGCGGGCCGTCCGACGCATAGGAGAAGGCGAGCGGGCGGCGTGGAGAGGGCGAGCGAAGACGTCCCGGCCGAGGGCGGTGGTCGTCCTGGTAGCGGGCTGGCATTGGAGTGGAGGAACCGTATCGCGCGTTGGAGTCAAGCGGGAAGAAAGGCTCACGGCGGTTTTCATTGGTGATATGCGTCCGGCGGCGGCAATACCTTGCGACGTGTCCGGGGTATCGACAAGCGTAACATATCGGGCGATTATCGAGGGTGCGCCACGGGTTGGCGGTGTTAGTGCTGGTCCAGTGAACTGGAGCTGGGGGATAGCTCGCGCGAGGCTGGAACCGAGGCGCAGGCGCCTTGCGAGTTGGCATGGCTGCAGCCGCGGCGTAGGTGAGAGGAGCAGCCACAAGATTAGGCTCGCGAGCAGCTGGTAAGGCCTCGGCGACCTCTCCTTGAATGACGTCACGTAGAGACGATGGTAAAGTTGTGGTAGCTTCTGGTGTGAAAGGCAACAGGGAAAGCTGTCGTGCAACTTCTTCGCGGACAAATGCTTTTATTTCGGCTATTAGTGACGCAAGGGTCATGACCACTGATCACACTAGACAGCGATGCCAAATCGTGCGCTGGAGGACGTCTTGTCAGAGCTCGCTGCTTCCGCAATTCATCGTAGCTTGGCAGAGGCCAATTACGTCGTTAACAGTGGTCGGGTTTTTCGCCAAGAGCATTTGAAAAGCGTCGTCGTCAATCCCTTTGAGGATGTGCTTACATTTTTCAGCTTCCGTCATTTCGGCGTTCACGCGTCTGCACAAATCGACGACGTCCTCTATGTAACTTGTGAAGGTTTCACCCGTTCCTTGTGCGCGTGTGCGTAAACGTTGCTCGGCACGAAGTTTTCGGACGGCAGGTCGATCGAAGACTGCTACAATTGACGTTTTAAATTGCGGCCACGTTTCGGACGTCCTGCCTGGTGGTTTCTAAGCCAAAGGCTGGCTACACCCGCGAGATAGAACGAAACGCGTGTCAACTTGTCCGCGTCCGTCCATCTGTTTAAAGCGCTCACCCGTTCAAAAGTCGAGAGCCACTCTTCAACGTCGTTGTCATCTGTTCCACTGAAGATTGGAGGCTCCCGCTGAGGAACACTGCCTGGACAGGTGGCCGGAAGAGATGGAAGCGTCTGCTGATCGGCGACCGGCAATAGCAGAAGGTAGCCGTCGAGAACGGAGTTCCAGGATGGTAGCGGGAAGGTGTAAGGGACGGTACCCGGCACGGCTCCACCAATTATAAAGGTGATTTATTAAGCAGAAGGGTTGATGCTTGGAAGGCTTGGAAGGCGATGCACCAGCCGCAATTTCCGAGATCGAGCCGCTGCTGCACACTCGATGCTGCTGCCTCTGCGCCGGAGTACTTCCTCTTTCTTTACAATATATTATATATATATATATATATATATATATATATATATATATATCAGTTTAACCTTTTACCAGCGTACTCTGGTCATCTGCCGCACAACGAGTTTTAATTGTTTCGTCTCATCGCCAGCACAATCGTTTTAAGACTTGGTACCCTTTTCTTAATGATCCTGGCCAGATGGCCTAGAGAGGCACTGAACAAAACGTTATAGATTGCTGACACGGAACAATCACTGCTTAAAATTTACGTTTATCTTAACATACTCGATCCTTGTCAACGAGATGAAAACTTTCGCGCTTAACGGACTTAACAACAAACTGAACAGATCTTCGTGCGGGATGAAGCTAGGATGATAGACTTTGTCCTTCCTGAAGCGCTGTTCGATTACGGTTCAATAAACTACGAACAATCTTTGTGAAGTAGCCTTTTGCAGTTAACAAAGTGTTCGCAGAAACTTAGATCGTTTTGTATTAGTAGGCAAAAGTGAAAGAAGTGTATATGCAGCATGACGTTTCTTTTTTTTTTTGTGGACGTGAGGACATTTTCACCTATGATGTGCATCCTCACGTGGCCACTTCAATGCTAAGCTAAATCAATGCGAACGTGCACACGAAACACACCTCTCCTGAGCCAGATTGTGTTGCTGTTGCTTTTTGACAGTGCTGTACTTTAATTCCTCACCATTGATCACTTCTTACCTTATAAAATTAAATTCACCTCCGTTATTTTTTTTTCGATAACATCATTAAGATGTCATCATCGTTGTTTGGTTGTAGATGTGCTATCCTCAGTCATTAATTTCTGGGGTTTTATATTAGGCGTATTTTTGGGACGACTGAACTTCATACGTTCGCAGGATCATTCGTAGTTTTTCTTTTATTTTTTAGTTATATTTATTGTTCCTTTACTTTTTCTTTGCCGCCATTCGAAGCGAGCCGCTGAAAGTGTTCACACAATTGCAATCAGGGCTTAAGTTTTTAAATCGAAGAGAAGTCTGGCTTGGCTATCTTAGGGTTCTTTGTGAAATTTCGAATGTCAGTGTACCAGCCGTTGTTTGAGGAAGAAGTTTTTGAACTCAAATTTAGTGAAGAAAGCGTATTTTGACGATTGATATCTGGTTCTTAACGTCCAAAACCACCATATAGTTATGAAAAACGCCCTAGTGGAAGGCTCCGATAATTTCGACCACCTGGGGTTCTACAACGTGCATCTACCCAAACTTGAGCACAGAAAAGAGTGTATGATGTGTGTGTTTGTGAAATAAAACTTATTTTAAGGTTTTTTTCCGTTATGCCTGGCTTTCAGAAAACCTAGGCTTCGGAGTAAGAGTACCTATAAAATGTCTGTGACGCGAATTTTAAACCTTTTACAGTGCGCACTTGCGCACATTACCTTATTTCGTGCGCTCAGAGTGGAATCCTATCTACTCACAAACGCTGGTTGCACGCCACTGTAGATTTACTAGAACATCGGCTCACTGTGAGGAGGGAGGGGGGGGGGGTGGCGTGTATTTTTTTTGCCACTCCATTTTTTTTTATTTTGTATCTGTAGTTAACGTGCACCCATATATAAACACGCCCACGAATATTCACAAAAGAAATTCGCGTTTCTTCCCCCCATTCCAGCTTACCCTGCCTCAAAAAAAAAATATTAGGCTACGCCATTGTAAGGGTGTAGGGGAGGGAGTGTTAATCCCACTTCAAATATGTTCGTGCGTGTGTTTCTATGTGCGAATTCATCCATCATCCTTCATCATTGAATGCCCAAAACCAGACATGGATGCTGAGATGGAAACAACGCTTGAGATATCTTCTCGTATTGTTTCGGTCTCTTCTTCGTCCTATAGTGTTGTGCATTAAATGATGAATAAATGCGAACTCGCCCAACTGTCAGTATTTTTGTGTACGTATCGTCATGCTGAATTGAAGAATTCCGGGTGGGAGACGGAGTTTATTCTCTTTTATCATCTCCTTCCCTCCACAGCTTACGTCAATACGTTCGTAGTTTTTCACTTGCGTGGGGAGTGCACAATGGCGTCACAAGAGAACGGATTTTCAGTCATTACAATGTAGTGTTTTTTGGCGCCAGTAATATTCAGGCACAACAATGTCTTTGGAGACAAATATATGCAGACAAAACTCGTTTAGCCCTCCAACGTCGTAAATATAGGCACAATAATTTTTTTACAATACATGCAAGTATTTTTTTAAAGTGTGTGACCTGTATCGACAATAGAAAAAACTTTACTGCGAAATGTTTATTTTTCTTGCTTTTATAGTTTCTGTCTGAACTTTTTTCCCCTGTATGTGACGTTTGGTGTAACCCAAAGAGATACATCAGAGGGCAGCAGTGTCTGCAAAGATTCGCTGAGAATGTTTTGCTTTGGATGTAGAGCAGGGTTTTACACTGCACCAAACTCACGCGCTGCTCGGCAGCGGAGTCCCCCCTCGTCTGACGTCATACTTGACAGGATGCCACTCAAATGTCGAGGGGCTAAGGCCAAATGCCTCGTGTAAACGGAACCTTTGTGCTCGCTCTCCCTGGAGCGCGACCCTTTGACGATGCAAGTGCAGCAGCTCTCTTCTCTGACGAGCGTATAGGACAGGCGCAGCCGCGTGAACTTGTCAGATCGAACTTCCGGTTACAGAAGTTTCCAGTTGGAAGTTTCAGCTAGCTACATAATTCTGTTTACCGAGTTCCCAAACCAGGATCTACACGTTGCTAAGTGTAGCCACTTATGCGTGCCTTTTAGACAACTTCCCGTAGTACATCTTAATCGCTGGCGTTAAAAAAAAATGGGCCTTGTGAGTTTAAGGTCGCCACGCGAAGTCGCATTCTCTGGTCTCGCTGACTTTGCACTCCGCCTCCTACTGCTCTCCGCATTGGGTACCTGCAAGTGCCATGCGTTGTTCTTGGCGGAAGTGAGTCGCCCGCGGGTTCTCCTCTTCTTGATCGACGGCCTGCGCTGGGACTACCTGGAGGAACCGCACCTGCCGGGCTTCGAAGAACTGGCTGATACGGGAGTGAAGGCCGAATACGTGATGCCCGTCATGCCGACAAATTCGTACCCCCAACTGGTACAGCATCGTCACTGGTGAGTTGGATAAATGGATCGAAATGGGATCGTAGCGCTAGCAGACACTGACGAGAAATAGTATTTTCTTTGGGTTTGCTACTCTGGAAACTATCTTTTTGTACTTCACTAAGCACGTTTTGTGGTACAAACTCTCGCTCTGTGTTTCGCTGTTACGACAATGTTGTATGCGTTACCAAAAAAGAAGAAAAGTAGCGAAATATGTTGCCTGCTACGCTAACAAAAAAAAAGAAATGCATTACCTCAGTACGTTACAATATACTAAGGGTTACTGATACCAAAAAAAAGTAACGCACGTTACTTCTGCCACTACTTCAATATTAAAAAAATAATTGTAACCTCGTTTGTAGGAACCAAAATAATAATTTAATAAACTGCATGCTTGTATGTCACGTAAAACCTGTACTGAAAACGACGATTTTAGCTGAATTACTAAATAGCGTTGCACAAGTTTCCCGGGCTTCATCAATAATGTAGTCTCCTAAGTTTACTGTCGAATCGCATTTGATGAATTGTAACTTTGTGGCACATGGTCATGCGCATAATCAACGCTCCCGGGAAAGAAAAGCTCTCATGTCGCGGAATATATGCAAGGATTGTCACTCAGTGATTTTGCTATCCTACAAATCATGGATCTTATAACAATAAAAAATTCCTAACTTGCATACTCTATAAAGAATATTTGCAGCAAAAGTTCTTTTTGGCGCTTTAACCTAACTTATTCCCGCGAAAATTCTAATTGTTGATGCGAAGGCGTTCCAGGTCGGCACCGCTGGTTTGGGAATTCAACACGGCTACCACAAGCGTATAACTGCTGTCAGGGGCAAATTTTAGTTTGACAACGGTACTCATAAACGACACAGTGGTAGTTCAGGGACAACTTGTTCACAACTAATGCTGACAAAATTCAAGTGACAGCTCTACATCTTAACTGTCGAGCTGCTGTAAAGAGGCGATTTATGGACACATTATTAGGAGATACTCCTTTATTGCAAACATCTAGTTGACCGATTGCAGTCCACCACTGCGACTTAAGAATAGCTCTGGAAGCGTGGTGCCTACAAGACGAAGGACTTTTTTGTGAGTGACTCCCGGGATAATTAGAATAAAAGGTAGCTAGTAACGAGACACGTTAATTTACCGAAAAGTAATAAAGTAAGTACGGAGGGGATGAAAAGTAACGCATACATGCGACATCTACATTCTCAGTGGTTTCGCGTTTATTTTCAAGTGGTTTTGCATTTATTTTCAAAAGAACCACTAGAGCCATTTATGACAAAATCAAATAACATTCTAGAATCTTTTTATTGCCACCAATTGGTCAGAACATGACGAAAACAGTGCGCTGCACTGTATACGCGTTTCTATCCATCCCTTTCATACGTTACTCGTTGCTGTTACGAAACTGTAATGAGCGCGTTACTAAATTACCTGAAAAAGTTTAAGGTAAGGCGTTACTGTAAGAACTGGCTGCTAGTAACACTTAACAGTACAAAAGCTTACGCGTTCTAAGCTTTCTTTCGTTGGAAATTCCGATAAAGAGACTCCGGTTAAGCTCGCCACCTCCTAGCACATCATGAAACCAAGTTAATAAAACAATAATCCGAGTTCGCCAAGCCTTGTATTGTAAGTTCATTGTGCTATTACTCTGTAATAGTCGCTCGAAATAAGTCCCGCGCCATTTGTGCGATATTGTATGTTTTTACGAGCTGCGCGATGCTGATGCACCCTGAGGCGACATTGCTACAGAGAGAAAGTAAGAGTAATAATTCTTTTAATGAACAGCTGTAAAAGTTTGTCTGGCTTTCCGCCTGACACGCTACTACATGCAGGTGCTGGTTGATGATTATGATACATCGCACACAGCCACACACGTGTACAATACATTTACAGAATTCCATTCAGACTTGTGGCCCGGATAAAATTGGGCAGCGCTTTCGTGGTGTTATGAGTGCAAACACTAAGAGATACTCTGCCTCACGATTCCTGGTAAGTGGAAGAGTCGCGCGCATCGACCGACTTTAAGTTCACAAGTGTCACTGGAACCCTAACGCATTCATAAAATATAGTATGATTTATTTGCGTTACGAATAAGTGTCGGCTACCATCTCTGTTTGAGAATATTTTTACTTTACGGAGAAAAAAAAGGCAAAAGAACCCGAATACACAGGAATCATGAACTAAACGCCGCCTTCGTCGAATTCCACCCGTGAATTCCAAGCATCAGTATACTATACTGCAACAAAATGATCATATCCACAGCATAGCTGCTCAGAAAATTCAGCTTTTCATGTTCGAAGCCTGCACAGTGCATGTCTTTCATGCGTACACGATCTACAATATCTAATGTTTCGCACATCTGTGGTGTAATCGTGGGGCCTAATTATGTCCTCCATAAATTATTTGCTGCCACTCTTCCTACATTCTATTGGTAGTATTTCATAGCTCAACGGATTAGCGGTGTTTATGTATAATGACCACGCCAATTATCGTTATTTGCTTGGCTAAGGTGTACGAAAACATAAAAAAAATCTCGTCTACTTAGAATCTGGGTTGCAGAACACCAAACATCAATAGTACCGAACTTTGTTCTGGTATAACTATAGGTACTTTCAAATAAAATTACGCCCCTTTAGTCATAAGTGCCGCAAAAAAATAAAACCATGTGCACGAAACAGAATTTATCGTTATTTGCTTGGCTAAGGTGTACGAAAACATAAAAAAATGTCGTCTACTTAGAATCTGGGTTGCAGAACACCAAACATCAATAGTACCGAACTTTGTTCTGGTATAACTATAGGTACTTTCAAATAAAATTACGCCCCTTTAGTCATAAGTTCCGCAAAAAAATAAAACCATGTGCACGAAACAGCATTTTCAATATGGTGGGCGAACTCGGCAATGCACCCTTATTAGACGTGCTATAGCTTCTACCAAAACAATGTATTCACAATGTAGGCATGCAACAGCTATCGGGTCGTGGCAGCACTGCTGTATGCAAAAGGAAAAGCAGAAAAGGATGGCTGAGATACTGAAGAAAAAAAGAGAAGGACACTGTAAATTTCGAAGTATATTCGGTGAAATACTGGCCATTCGACTGACTAGACTGTCTTACTTTTTAACAATGTCTCACCACTCACGTTATTAATTAGATAGTGTAAGAAGGAAAGGTCACAGCTGTGGTGGTGCAATTGTTGGTATGCGCCTCTGTGCTTTCAAGTGATTGCTTAGAGAACGGGAGGGAGAGATACCCCAGCCGACACCGTTTCAAGGCACGGACGAACGGACGCGAGTATGTGACATTAAAGGCTTTCGCCCTAAAATCGCTCGAGTTCAGATACACAAAAGGAAGGTATAGTGTGGCAGCTTGAGCTAGTTGGTATGGCATGACAATAGTAATAGCGCGAGAACAAAACGACGACACAGAGACAAGAAGGACACGAAGGACACAAGCGCTATGTCCTTCGTGTCCTTCTTGTCTCTGTGTCGTCGTTTTGTTCTCGCGCGCAAGGTGTAGCTTACGTTGAAGCATGGCAGGCACATTTTAAAGGTGTTTTGCGCAGGCCCGGTACGAACGTGAAGTTTAAAAAAATGTTTAGAGATGGAGCTGACGTATGCAGCGGTGTGACGTCAGAACGCTGACAGTTCCCAAAAAATGCCGGAGTCTTTGTACGAGCTGAAAGGAGAGTCGAGAACAATGCTTTTGACATATACCACTGCGTACGTTTGTAAATGAAAGGAGGCGCTTCAAAACGGTGTCCTCTTACGGGTATGGAAGTCAGCCAAATGCCACAGACGTAGGTAAACGGAGCCTTAGTGAAAGTGTAGGAATGAAGCGCTGTTGATACCATGACGCGGCTGTAGTCGGTTGATGTTGCGCATAGTTTCGCGGGTATTGTATACGCTAATGTAAGAACTGAACTTCGTTCCTACTTTTTCTACAGGACTGTACGCAGAGAAGCATGGCTTCGTGCATAACTACATGTACGACGAGAAGTACGATGACTATTTCTTGATGGCGCCCCACCCAAATGCATCAAACCCGCACTGGTGGAACCACGCGGAGCCAGTTTGGGTGACGGCCGAGAAAAACGGACTCCGCACCGGCATGTACTATTGGGATGGTTGCCAGGTGAGCTCCGTAGTTTCTTACCCGTACGTCAGCATCCTTTGCTTTGACTTCCGTAAACCTTAACTTTGTTGATTTCTTTGCTCATTCGCGCTGTATTCATGCTCCCACATCTCGCGTCCATGAACGCCATGCATATAAGTACTCGTCAATAACGCTAGACGGTCTAAATATATAATTCCGCATATTTAATTTAATTGATGTATGGTTATTTTTTATGTCAACTAATTTAGATAGAGTTCCACAAAGAATTTTTGTACGGGGAAAAATTCAAAGAAATAAATCTTTCCAACTTTGCAGGTGGAGATAAGAGGTGTGAAGCCCACGATATGCTTTCCTTATCGAAATTTCGGCAAGTGGCCTACGGCCGAAAGGGACACTAAAGCGGCGATTTCTGAGGCAGTGAGGAAGTTGAAACAGAACGCACTCGACTTTGCGCTTATCTATTACGAAGCCGTCGATGCGGCAGGTGAGTGCTCGTAAAGAAAGCATGGTTGTGCGTAGTACCCGCTCTGAGGGGCAACATAGCCTCGCTAAGACGCAGTTTGGCTGCACTTTAACATGAGGTGGTCACTGACAAACTTCTCAAAACTCATTTGACCTGTACTTCTCTGAAAGGACATGAATATGGCCCGGACTCGAGGGAGCGCAAAGAAGCACTCAAGAGTGCCGATTACCTGCTCAAGCATCTGCTCGACGAAGCCACGAAGTATAATATACGTGATCAGGTAAGGTAAGGTAACCCTTCTGAAGCAAATATAAAATGACAGTAGCTTTGTGTGACATTGTATCACTCCAATCAAATATTTGGATGCTGTTGAAGACACTGTGTTTCTGGAACTTCTCTACTTAGTTTCTACAGTGGGTTAGGACAGTGCCATTAATTTGACAAAACTAAACTTGTCATAGCTAGGCGGCAATGTAGATCGGAAGTAGGTTATGTGAATAACGAAACTGATTATACTGCAACCAAAATTTGTACTAATTTAAACCGTAAGTGAACTCATGACAGAAAAGCTGCACCCGAATATTACGCGACTGAAAGTAAGTGCCCATAACGAAAGCTATAGGTGTGGCACGTAAGTGACGCGACGAAAGTTGGTATAGAGACGTCTTGAAGACAAGTTAATATTTATTTAGTGAAGACAAAATGGAATAGTCGTTTGCAGTTGATTTAAAGGCTTGTATATGGACAGCATTAGTAGCTGTTATAATGTATGGACGAAACTTTAATATAGCTTTATTCTTAGCTCAGCATCATCGTCGTGTCTGACCACGGCATGACGGACACAGGCCTTGATAAGAACGACGTGATCGATATCGAGCCACATATTGACGCCAACGACATCCATTGTATGCTCGATGCTGGGGCGTTCTCGATGCTTCGACCACACAGCGACAAAATAGACAAGGTGAGCCCGATAACTCTGCGTAAGATTGTTTTCTTTGCTGATAAAAAACAAAACCTGAGACCAACTTGGAGAGGTACTGCGGAATTGCAATTGCGGTTTTAGTTTTATGGGCTTTGTTCGGATGTTCGCAGTGGGGGCAACATTTACAAAATCTAAATATAATGAAGATGTGACATGCATTTTGCCTCCTTGTCATACGCTTCTTTTGTTTTTGGGCATGGGATGTGTATAGTTGTGATTTGCTAGTTGACATGAATTTCACGAACTGCCAACGTTATGGAATTGAATTGCTGCATTGCGATACGTGGGCGGAAAGATTCAAGCAGCACTTCATCATCGAGGGCTGCATGTTTGCGTCTTGAACATATTCAGCATTTTTGCTGTCTTATATGCCTCACAATAGTTTCGCCATTATTTGTAATTCTCGCGCATTTTGTTATTTAAAAAATAATACATTTCGGTTCTGTACTGCGAAAAATTTCGGTAATTAGTATGGTTCTAGGTGTGAATCCAACTTTGAACCTATGTAGCTTTAGCTTTGTACAAGGTAGATGCACATTGCTACTTCGAACGCCTGAAGCGCAGTCACGGCAACGTCCACTCTGAAGTGTGTTCCATAGTTTCATTTGACTACGTTCGTTTTGAAAAGCAGATCTGGTTCAAAGCTATTAACATCATACCTACGCGGGGACCATTCTCTTCGTATCTTTATTCGCCTGCCATCGCAACCTGGTTTTAAACACATTTACTCAACCTCTGACATCATTCGTAGCAATCTCTGACATCATTCGTAGCTGGGCACGGCGAAGCGGCTGGAAAGATGCCGCTAACGAAACGCTTCTTTTTCGCTGTACAGGCCGTGTTTTTCATGCTCGCCGGGCCATCGGAACCTTGCACTACCGGGAATGAAGTTGCGGCGACTACATCTGTCTCTGCTAACTACTGTCCATTGCCTTCATCGAATTTGGACATACTGGATACGCCCCCTCTGGAACATTGCATGCCCGTGACGTCATCGTTGGATCGCCCTTTTAAAGACAGGCCACACAGTTGGACCTTCAGTGGGCACGGCGAAGCGGCTGGAAAGATGCCGCTAACGAAACGCTTCTTTTTCGCTGTACAGGCCGTGTTTTTCATGCTCGCCGGGCCATCGGAACCTTGCACTACCGGGAATGAAGTTGCGGCGACTACATCTGTCTCTGCTAACTACTGTCCATTGCCTTCATCGAATTTGGACATACTGGATACGCCCCCTCTGGAACATTGCATGCCCGTGACGTCATCGTTGGATCGCCCTTTTAAAGACAGGCCACACAGTTGGACCTTCAGTGGGCACGGCGAAGCGGCTGGAAAGATGCCGCTAACGAAACGCTTCTTTTTCGCTGTACAGGTTAGTTTTTCTCTTTCAAATCATAGGTCTGGAGACGAAATTGTACTTCTCATTGTGCCGTGCCCACGGACATGTCTTATTATTGCATATGAATGTTATTTTGTTTGCAAGTTATTGTTGTGTGGAGATGTCGAGCAAAACCCTGGGCCAACTGTTGATGAAATGTTTCATGAGCTCTTGAAGGGACAATCTGATATCCGAGCAGAACTTGTAAGCCTTAGAGCACGTTTAGACTCAACAGAATCATTAATAAGCACCTTTGGAGTGCGTCTGAATAATTTAGAAGCAAATGTTAAGCAACTACAAACTCAGAAGGGCGTGAGCGAATCGATACAGGAGTCTGTAGATTCCATTCAGCAGTTAATTGATATTCATCAGTCCAAGCTGGTTGACCTTGAGAATCGCAGTCGCCGGAATAATCTTCTTGTATTTGGTATCAGCGCTGCTGGGAGTGAATCTGAAGCAGAGCTACGTGAAAAGGTAGTGAAGGGCATATTTCATGATCGATTAGGGGTGAAATGCACGACAATTGCGCGGATTCATAGATTAGGCAAGCCGGTATCAAGCAGACGTCCTGTTATACTTTTTTTCCAAGATTATACGGAAAAGCAAGCTGTGTTGCGTCAAGCACATAAGCTGAAGGGAACCAAAATTTATCTTCAAAATGACTACTGTCCTGACACACTCCGTAAAAGAAAACTGCTATGGGCAACTGCAAAAGCAGACAGAGAAAGCGGTAGCAAGGTTGCTCTTGTTCACGATAAGCTTCGTATTGATCACACCTTTTTCTGTTGGGACGACTCGCTTAATGCGCGTAGGAAAGTGTCACATGAGAGTGCCGTAGGGAATCCCAGCTAGCACTTAGGGGAGCACCAACTTCGTTTGCTTTGCTTCAATGCACGGAGTATAACAAATAAAATTGAAAAGCTGGAAAATATTTTGCTCACGCACGATCCACATGTCTGTGTGATAACAGAGTCTTGGTTACATGAAGCCATTGGCGATAGCGAGATAGTTCCGCCGAACTACCAACTTTTTCGATGTGATCGTGGTTCTCGGGGCGGTGGAGTGGCTGTCATTATCAAGTATGGCATTGATGTATTTATTGCTGAGCGTTTTCCAGTGAGAGAGAGTCTGCTTTTAAAACTTTCATTTGCTGATATGTCATTTTTTCTCTGTGCGGTTTATCGATGTCCTAATGCTGATGATTCTTTTATGAGCGGTTTGTACGATGAACTACTACGTCTACGAAGCAAAAATCTTATTTTAACGGGTGACTTCAATCTGCCAGCCATTAATTGGGATGATATAAATTATGGTACTTCTTCTTCAGCTGACACACTCTTAGACATAATGTTTTCTCTAGGCCTTGAGCAAATGGTAGGACACCCCACAAGGGGGAGTTCGATACTTGATCTGCTATTTACAACGGAACTCTTTACCGAAGCGACTATCACAGTTGAAACCGGTATTTCTGACCATAGATTAATATCATTTGTTTGGGACAGGCATGGACGTTGTAAATCAGTGAAAACGCCAGTGGAAAGTGTTGTAAGAGATTTCAATCGAGCGGATGATGTTGCAGTAATTGATTATTTAGAAACACATCTCCCCACATCTGTTAGTGATGTTGATAGAGCCTGGCAACGCTTCCGTGGTATTGTGGACTTCTGTACAAAGAACTTTGTACCGCTTAGGAGAATACGCAGGCGTTCACATAACCCATGGATAAACCGTGAGATTATACAGATCAAGAGAAAGATAAAAAGGTTACGAAAAAAACACAAGACTAGTACGCAACATTTTTCCGATCTTAAAGAAAAATTATTAGAGAGTGTTAGTAAGGCTAGGCATCAATTTTTTAACGACACACTACCTGAATTCATCAGGACAGATCCTGATAAATTTTGGCGCTATCTTAAGCAAACTAAAGAAGGCGTTTCTGAAATACAAGTTGATGAGGTCACGATAACAGATCCGGCACTAATTGCTGATCATTTTAATAAATACTTTCAGAGCGTCTTTTCCGAACCACAGTATTATGAACTGCGAGACCCGATGCCCATAATCACGGATGATGTTCTGATAACTCGTGAAGGTGTTTTACAAATGTTACTTAAGGTTAATCCTAAGAAATCGTCAGGCCCTGACGGCATTGGTAATTCATTCCTACGACGCTATGCTGAACAAATCACTGACTTCCTTACTGCCCTTTTCAATGTATCACTCAAATATGGTCAGATACCAGCCGATTGGCGTAAAGCTCGTGTTGTGCCGATCTTTAAAAAGGGTAACCGCTATTCCTTGACAAACTACCGTCCTGTTTCTATCACTAGTAGCTGCTGTAAAATGTTAGAGCATGTTGTTGCAAATTACATTAACACATTTTTATCAGAAAATAATATTTTGTCGCCTAATCAACATGGTTTCCGAAAAAATATGTCTACGGTAACACAGCTTGTGTCTACAGTACATGAATTCGCACGGGTTCTAGATATATCTGGGCAGACTGATGTGTTCTTTTTAGATTTTAGCAAAGCGTTTGATAAGGTGCCTCATGGAAAACTTTTGTTTAAACTCGAAAATATTGGGCTACCTTCGGGTATCGTTAAATGGATTCATATGTACTTAAATAACAGAACTCAATTTGTTGAGGTCAGGGGTTGTTCTTCTTCTTCGCTAAATGTTTCTTCTGGTGTGCCACAAGGTAGTGTGTTAGGCCCCTTGTTATTCTTAATTTTTGTCAATGATTTAGTTGATGTTGTACATAAGGACATATCCGTCAGATTATTCGCGGATGATTGTGTTATTTTTAAAGAAATATGTTGTGTAAATGACCACATATTACTTCAACAGTCTCTTACAAGTATAGATGAGTGGTGTCAAAACTGGGGCATGGAACTTAATAGTGACAAAACAGTTCTCTTGAGAATAACAAGAAAACGAACTCCCAGCCTTTATACTTATTTTCTCCGCAATAACCCACTCAAAGACGTAGAAAAATACAAATATCTAGGAGTCACTTTGACAAAGTCACTTACGTGGTCAGACCACATTACAAGCATATGCACGGCTGCACTTAGGAAACTGTGGTTTCTTAAGAGGAAACTTAAATCCTCAACGAAGGAGACCAGATTATTGGCATATAACACCTGCATCCGATCAAAACTTGAATATGCCTCGGTTGTTTGGGACCCTCAATGTAAAAAAGATATTGCCTTGATTGAAAAAGTTCAACGGAAGGCTGTCAGATTTATATTTAGCAAATATAAAAGATATGATTCGCCAACACAACTTATGCAACTGAACGACATCCAAACACTGGAAACTCGCAGGAAAATTAATCGGTTAACGTTCCTACACAAAATTCTTTCCGGTAAAGTTACAACAAGTCTGCCCAACTGTGTGAAACCTCTAGCTTCTAGAAAAACAAGACATAAGCATAAATATTCATTGGCGCCAGTTTTTGCACGTACCACTGCTTTTAAAAATAGTTTTTTCCCTAGGACTATTGCTGACTGGAACTCTTTGCCAATAAGTGCTTTTCAGTCCGAAGATATTGAAAAACAGCTTGAAACTTTTTTTGTTTAGTTCTGAATGATGTATCCATATGGTGTGTTTTCGCAGTGCCCGAGTAATGTAGTTAGTTGACTTCTGCTGCGCATGAGTGTTCTGATCACTGTTTATGTGCCGTAACACTGTTGTGCAAGTGCACTATAAGTTGTCTAATTAAGTGCTGTGACATTGTACTTTTTTTTGTTGTTGTTGCCCCTCCTGCTTGGGCCTAAGTATAGGCCTGCAGAACCTGTAAATAAATAAAATAAATAAAAATTAAGCATGTTCTTGATCTGTTTGCAGCACTGTTGATATCAAACTACGTCATCGTTTGGCTCCTGGCATACCGCGTATAATATTTTCCTTACGTGCAGGTGTACGCCAAGTTAAAAAGCCTGAACATGAAGGGCCTGAACGTTTTCAGGAGAGAGGACCTGCCCGAGTCGTACCATCTCAAGGATTCGTACTTGACGCAACCCATTGTGCTAACTACTGATCCGGGTTACCTGCTCTTAAAGGCAAGCTATCTGCGTCACCGAAAAAACGGTGTCCTGCATGATCCGTTATTCTCTTCGACAGCTTTCCGATAGTTGGCGTTTTGTTTCGACATTCTTTTTAATATATATTAGTCTCAGCGAGCAAGTGTAGACTTAAATAAGCTGCACGGTTTCAGCACTCACAGCACTTACCACTATTTTGTTTTGTTTTTTTTTAACCCGTCAAGTTCCTTCTCTGCGTGTAGCAAACTGCACGTGTACCTGGTTGATATCTCTGCCTTTTCTATAAATAAAATATGAACTAATTTCAGGCTTGTTGTGCGTGACAATTTCTCTATCCTCCTCCTATACTTGATCACAGCAAATTCTTAAGGCCTAAAACTAGCGTGCAGCATCCTGTTGAACGTAAACTGATAATGTAAGTGTCAACTCATAACTAAAAAAAAGTTGGCAAGCACAGAACACTTATAGAACAACCGTCTACATCTTTGAAAACTTGACAGATGGACAGCATAGTGTTTTATTTCGGACACTTCTCACGAACTTCATGCTTCTCCTGCAGCCCCGCCTTACGGAGAGTGAGAAGCAAATGCCGAAGTCCAACAAGACAGTCGGTGGGGGCCACGGCTACGACCCCATGAAGCTCGTAGATATGCGTACCATTTTTCTGGCCACCGGTCCAGGTTTGTTCTCGGGAAAACATGTTTACTTAGAGCACGTCGAGTATGCGCACATTTCTGCACACCATTTTACCTGTTTGTATGTTAGAGCGGACATTGTCTCTGTGCAGGACTGAAGCAAGGTTTTGAGAATAGACCTGTGCGCATGGTGGACCATTACAACGTCATCTGCAGGCAGCTGGGAATCCAGCCACTCCAGAATAGCGGAAGCCTCGATAATATCCGGGATATGTTTGTCGATGGAGCTGCTAGCGGCAGCGCAGTCACTTCAGTGTCATTACTCCTTGTCCTAAACATCCTGCTCGCGACACCTGTTTACTTATAGTAGGGATGACACTTATACTCTATAGTGGAAACGAAAAAAAAAAGCCTGACAACTGCTCTCACTGCAAGAATTTCTCACTCTTTGTTGTATTTTGCGCGCATTTAACGCGTAACTCGGGCAATTGTTTGAAGCAGTGCCGCCGCCAGAAGGGTTGTTTGGGGTGTTCATCCTTGCCCCTTCACATACACAAACGAAAAAAAAAACTTTTCACGTTTTGTGCATGTATATAAGGTGCACGTATGCAAACGAACGCACGAACACACTTAAAGTCGGAAGATGTTTCCCGTTCACTCATTGAAAAAAAATTATGGCTGCGTCTCTGCCCTTAGGTGATGTAATCGCCATTTTTTTTCTGAGGGCAAGCCTAAGTCGTATGTTTTAGTCATACTGGATTCGCAAGCGCTGAAGAATGTGACAAAGTTACCCGAGCCCATCGAATACCCATTTTATTGCGATAGCAATTATATGGACACTCTCGGCTGGATTTTGCCGCCGGCGTCGGCGTCGATATCATGCCCCGTATATGTATACGTATCAATATAAATGAAAACGCAAAAAAGAAAAAAAAATCTTGAAAAATACACTCCCGCAAGGAATCGAAAGTGTGTCTTCTGCGTCGTAAAAGCGAGGCGTTATCCACTGAGCCACCCCGGAGCACGTCCTTCACCATTCAAATGGCTAGCTAATTATATCTACCACTTACCGCTGCTCATGAGTATCTTGGGGGGGGGGGGGGGATTGTGTTTTCAGCATCACCAGCAAGATGGCGCAATGAGCGCGCGTCGCCACATCGCGCGGCGGTGCCCGCTCTAATCTTCTACGCGTAGTTTGCCCGGCTTAGAGAAGGGGAGCGACGCCCCCTCGCGCGCCCTTATCTCGCGGTGGCGAGAAGGAGAGAATCGTACGCCTTGGCTGGCCTCGGGTTTTGCCTGGAACGGTTATGTTGTAGTTACCGGGTGCACAAAGATCATTGCAATCATTGCAGTCTCCGTTTCCGAAAAGCGCGCGCTTTTCAGACAAGGCGAAGTAACAAATGAGACGCTTATTCGCGTGCATCTGTACCTGTACTTATTGTGCGTCATTTGAACGTGAGAAACACAGGGCACGTTTCTATGTGATTTCCATTCTGCGCGTGACCTTTCCGTTTGTTACTGTCACGTTCATTGCTTTGCCTTTGCGGCAAGGCTGTGACTTTTTTCGAAGGCAAGTGGTATTTTAAAGACGATTGTCCTTCTTGGGAACCTACAACGCCAAAATTTTAGTTCGTCTATCTATCTATCTATCTATCTATCTATCTATCTATCTATCTATCTATCTATCTGTCTATCTGTCTATCTATCTATCTATCTGTCTATCTGTCTGTCGGTCTGTATGTCTGTATGTCTGTCTGTATGTCTGTCTGTATGTCTGTCTGTATGTCTGTCTGTATGTCTGTCTGTCCACGATAACAATCTTCCTAGAGGCACCAAATGATAAATCAAACGGCCAACCTCACCCGCAGTGCCCACCAATATTTCTCAAGTTTCAGCGTTCATACTTGCGCGATTGTCAATTAAAAAGCAATTATTACGCATATCTCGAGCACCACAACAACACCTCGATGTTTATTATGTGTGCCCTTTTACTAGAGAAGGCACACACAAGTTGTTCTGAGAATCATAGCGTTTATCACGCTGCGCTGACAGTGCCACGCGGTGCTGAAAAAGGCAAGTGTTTCCAACACTTTGCTAAGACGACATGGTGGTAGTACCTGCCCGTCGCTTTGCGTTCTACGCCTTGACGCCTCCGAGACAGGCGTGCATGTTTCTCCGTGGGTGGCACGCCTTCCTTCGTTTTCGAAGATAACTGCCAGATGGCGCTCGTGTCTAACGTGCCTCGATGACTCGTTCGCCTTCTCTGCATGGATCGAGACTTTATAACGCAGCGCTTTCAGAATACAATTCACTGATTTTCTCGCGCAGAACATCAAATAAACGTTTCGTTCCCTCTCTACAGACGCAAGACTACCGTCTTTCAACTACATTTGCAGTGAAACATGCAGATATGGGGCCATTTTTTTTTATTTAGGGTAGCGTCATATTATCAAACACACATTAGCGAGGCAGTGGGAGATTGGGGGAGGAGAAACTTTCATCGACCATTAATGTAAGGAGTAGGCCCCACTGATTACATGTGCCGCATGCATTATTGTAATTTAATTATTTTATCTACAAAAATTATTCGTTGCTGTTTTCAACGTGTTTTTTTTTTCAGTTGTCGGACCGTTGTTGTCGATCATGCGAAAAGCACTTGAAAGATCCTCAGTAATTGAAATATGCCAAATTTGATTCTTTGTTCAGAATTTTCGTATATTCGCACACCTATAATGTACATTTGATTTCAGATGTGCACGACGCAAACTTGTTCCATGCGCGATTCTAATGCCATGATTCCTCTCATTGCCCCAACGCTGCGTGAATGACAGGAATAGTGCTTTTCGCATTTGGTTCGCCAGACAGTGCGACATATAAAAGCATACAAAGTAGTTCACAAAACTGCACAACACGGAAAAAGGACAAAGGTTCTTCAGTGACGGATTTCCTGGATGGCTGCCTTATTCTGGCTTGAACCAATAGTTTTGACATATGTTGCCACTACTCAGTCTTAATATCTTATCATGCCTTGTCGAATAAGCTTGTGTCCCAGTGATAACGAGTGGAGAGCGGCACCCCCATTACGTCCCCCGAATATTGACAATAATAGCCAGGACTCAGCGTTCTTTTTTTCCGGTATGCAGATCCATATGCAGATCCATGCGGTAACCATATCTGCAGATGTAGCTGCACTTTGGGAACGAAGTCGCATATATTCGCTGGTTTTATTAGTGACGCATGTTTTACCAAACACGTGAGGAGGAAAGAATGAAGTGGAAGGACCGAGAGGTTAGCAACACGCGAAGTTCACGACAGCGGCTGCAAAGCGAAAGTCCTGGTTGGAATAATGATCATGGCACACATTGATAACCGCACAATGGTCTCACATTTTGAGCTGTTTGTAGTTGCAGAGCACCTCATATATTCAGGCAACGTGCACATGTATATGATACCATGATACCATGAAGATACCATAAATACAATGAAGACCATAAATATGATACCATATCATACCATAGACTATGAGTGTATTTTAAAGAGTGTTTGAAAATAAAGCGGGAATAAAATATTTCTGAAATTTTCGGCAACTATTCGTATTTTATACTTACAAATCGCTTTAGAAAGGGAGTATGAGTAGCACTAATCATTCCAGTGCACGATTGATAATGCTTGCACTTGTGGCGTCTTATCTGTATAGTCGCTTCAAATTCAACCTCCGAACGACCTTTAATATTTCATAAAATGTTACTCTTAAGAGCGCTATGTATCATGTAATCGCTGGCTCTCGAGATAATTTGTTCTGCTTCGCACATGTGTTGCCAAGTTTTCCATCGTCATCATCACTGTAAAGTTCCTTCTTAACCCAGTTCCATTGTTTTGCACTTTGACTAGAGCCTCAAAAATACATTTTTATTGTTAGTTAAGTAATTAAGCGAGGCTTTCATGGTTTCCAAATTACTCCACCTATTGGCATGGTCCTATAGTAAATATAAATTTCAAAATTTGCGTCATGATGAAATATATATATATATATATATATATATATATATATATATATATATATATATATATATATATATATATATATATATATATACTTATTTCAAAGCAACGCTCGAGCGTTTTTCATATAGGGAAGAGCTTGTGAATTCTCAAATCGAAAAGCTCTGGGTTTGGACGCAATCAATGGTAACTTATTCGATTCTAGGCCCTCAACAAATAAGGCACTCGTCAAAATACTTGGCTATCACATCACATGTAATTTCACTTTGATAGCTTTAACAAAAGTCAGTAACAGTATATGCTGAAAAGACATCATGGCTGCTCTTAACAGTCAAATAATATAAATGAATAAATATAATGAATTGACGAATAAATATAAATAAATTTCTGAATATCGCAAATATGAAGCTTGCGAAATCGTACGGAATTGTTTCCATATGATACGCGATGAAACCTCCGTCGATTCACGTCTCGCTGCCGTCTTCGACTTGCAGAAATTCCTCATTAAGACTGGACTGATTGCCTCCAGTTTGGTCGGTCGTCGAAGTACCTGCAAATTGTCACTTAATTACCAAGGTACATTCCTTTGAAATTAATAAGGTACTGTAATAGATGATTCAACTCAAAATTAGGTTCTCGCATTCATAATAATGCTCAAAACCATCCTAGATTAACTGACAGCCAGTAATGTCAACCACTACATGCATTTAATTACTTGCCACATGTTAAAACAGAAACACGAAGTACTTCGACACATTGTATAATTACACATATCATTGCATGTAATCCTATATTTTAGGAGGTGACGCGCTGGTAAATGTGGCTAACGAGATGAATTTCTTTATTTGAAACATTTTAAAACAAGGTTTTAAGTACTGCAGTATATGCAGCAGTTAGTATTCAAATTTCAACACCCTGTGCCAGCTGCAGCGTAACCTTAGACGCTTTTGTGCCATTAAATTCAAACCACGGTGTAAGAATACCCAAACAAAATAGTGCAACAAACACCGTATTATCAACAAGTCACTTCCTCCATCTGAACGGTCTCTGCTGCAGGAGGTGATCGCAGGCTACGCCTCAGTCTTTGACTTTGCCCAAGACGAGACGTCAACCGTTACGCCACCGTCTTCACGTACGCAAAACCGCATCTACGCAGGCCTAGCACCACTAATACGCCAGACGCCCTATCGCGTATTGCCTTCCGAAAGGAAAGCAATCGCACAGCAAGTTGAAGACTTGCTAAAAAAGGGCGTCATACAAAAATCGTGTAGTCTGTG
This sequence comes from Rhipicephalus annulatus, assembly GCA_013436015.1. Classification (NCBI taxonomy): domain Eukaryota; kingdom Metazoa; phylum Arthropoda; class Arachnida; order Ixodida; family Ixodidae; genus Rhipicephalus; species Rhipicephalus annulatus. Next base: position 27,592 of record WOVY01004479.1, read on the forward strand.
GGCAGCTCCTGTCATTTTAGTCAGAGAGGAGGATAATTCATTGAGATTCTGCGTAGACTATTGTCGCCCTAAAGCCATCACAAAAAAAAAGACGTCTGTCCTTTTCCACGTATAGATGACGTCGTGGACTGCCTGCAGTATGCCTCCTATTTTTGTTCTGTTGACTTGCGTTCTGGGTATTGGTGAATTCCTATGCATCCCCAAGATGAAGAGAAGACGGCCTTCGTAACACCAGACGGTCTTTTTTTCTTTGGTTTAACGTTATGCCCTTTGGTATGTGCAATGCTCCAGGGACATTCGAGAGATTTATGGATATAGTACTGCGTGGACTAAAATGGGAAATTCACATGTGCTATTTAGATGACGTGATTATCTACGGAAAGACTTTTCAAGAGCACAACCGCTTGTCACTTGTGTTTGAATGCTTACGCGTAGCTGGCCTTGTTTTAAACTCAAAAAAGTGTCATTTTGGAGAACGTCAAGCCCTCGTATTAGGCTTTCTTGTGGACAAAGAATGCGTACGACCAGACCCACAGAGGACCGCAGTGGTTCGCAACTTTGAACAACCACGAACCGTGAAGGACCTGAGAAGTTTTATGGGTTTGTGCTCATGGGTTTGTGCTCAAGAACGTCGCACAACTTGCTTCCCCACTGACGTCCCTTCTTCATAAAGACACACCATACTTGTGGGATGATAAATGTGAGGCTGCATTTCAACAGCTGAAGTTTTTGACTTCAGGACCCATCCTGAAGCATTTTGATCCTGACGCTTTGACTGAACTTGATACTGATGTTAGTGGGCTAGGTGTTGGTGCTGTGCTGGTCCAACTCTGCAACAGTCGTCAGCACGTCGTAGCATGCATATGCCAGTTGGACACTGACAAGAGCAGAGAAGAATAAATAAGAGCAGAGAAGAACGACACCGTCACTGAGCTCGAGTGCTTAGCAGTCGTCTTCGTCATTCAGAAGTTCCGACCGTATCTACATGGCCGCGAGTTCACAATAGTGATTAATCATCACTCACTATGCTGGCTTGTGGGACTTCGCGACCCGTCTGGCCGGCTGGCTCGTTGGGCGTTACGCCTCCAAGAGTACAGCTTTTCTGTGACCTATAAGAGCGGACGATGTCACACGGATGCCGACTGCTTATCCCGCCTTCCTTCAGTACACACCGATGCTGACTACGATGACATCGATGACTATTTAGTTTCTGTCTCGTCCGACTTCCCAGATACCAGCAGCTTCAAACGTGAGCAACAGCGCGACCCTACTCTGAAACCCTTTCTCGAAGCTACACATAACTCCGCCGACAAGTACTTTACAATTTCAAATGGTTTGCTGTACAAGAGAAACTATTCAGTCAACGGCATCTCGTTGCTTCTAGTGGTGCTGGGAAGCCTGCGCCAGGTCGTCCTTCGTTCTATGCACGATGACATAACATCCGGTCATCTCGGTTTCACACGTACGCTACATCGACTACGTGAGAGGTTCTACTGGCCGAAAATGTGGAAGACCACAAAACAGTACGTCGCCAGCCGTGCTATATGTCAGCGCTACAAGCGTCCACCACTGCCCCGGCAGGCTCTATACGGCCCATCGCTCCACCAACATCCCCTTTTGAAAAAGCTGGCATTGACTTGCTCGGACCCCTTCCTAAGACCCCATCCGGCCGCCGATGTTATAGTGTGCGTGGATTATTTAACTCGTTACACGGAAACGGACGCACTGACATCAGCCACAGCAGCCGCTGTTTCCTCTTTTCTGTTACAACAGGTCATACTGCATCACCGTGCTCCACGGGTTGTCATCAGTGACCGCGTACAGAAATTCATCGCCGATGTGGTTGAAAAAAATTTGCGCCTCTGTGCCTCCTCTTATCGCCACTCCACCCCTTACCATCTGCAAACTAATAGTCTCACTGAGAGAACGAATAGAACTCTTACGAATATGCTATCGATGTACGTTGATGCTGACCACAGGAACTGGGACGCCGTCTTACCGTTTGTTACTTACGCATATAACACCGCCAAGCATGAAGTTACTGGATATTAGCCTTTTCTTTTTACTTTACGCACGAAACCCACGAAGTTTTCTGGACACTCTCTTACCTTGCTCGCATCAGAAAGACCTGTCCATTGCTCAGCCGTTGTGTCGTGCCGAAGAAGCGCGTCAATTAGTGCGCCTTCGAACATTGTCTACAGTCAAGTTCGTCCTCTGCGTTTTGCCCCGCCGCGGTAGTCTAGTGGCTAAGGTACTCGACTGCTGACCCGCAGGTCACGGGATCGAATCCCGGCGCGCCGGCTGCATTTCCGATGGAGGCTGAAATGTTGTAGGCCTGTGGACTCAGATTTGGGTGCACGTTAAAGAACCCCAGGTGGTCGAAATTTCCGGAGCCCTCCACTACGGCGTCTCTCATAATCATATATGGTGGTTTTGGGACGTTAAACCCCACATATCAATAATCAGTTCTTCTGCATTTTACTTTCCAGAATTATAATCTGAACAGCATCTGGTGGCACAAACAGTGAACGTAGAAGTCAGCCTACGTGAGTTTCGATACAGAAAAAAAGTGGAAGGTGGGGGGGGGGGGGGGGCATGCTTTGAAGAAAATGTATCATACAAACAATTGCATGCCATGGAAACAAGTGTCTCAATGTCACGATCCTGTAGCACGTACTCTACAATTATACCGGTACACTTGCCTGACAAATTTAGTCTTTTTGTTATTTCAAAGCGCGTTACTAAAGCATTGATAGAAAAAGCTGTAATCGCGAACGAAGCATGCCGCGTCGACAGTCCGTCGTGAAAATTAAGGTGCACGAGTGAAAAAAAAAAAAAAACGCCGGGCCTGCGCGGAAGGCGCAGCACAGTCACAGCGAAAGCTAGAAGAGCGGTTTTTTAGAGCCTTTTCAAAACACTCATTGGTAACTACTGCAAGCACATTTTTTTCGGGGGGGGGGGGGGGGGTCCAGTAGGCCGGCATTCGCTATGCTATTTTTCGTCATTCTTCTGAGAAGCGTGGTATCCGCTAAAAACTTGCGAGGAATTCCGTGCCAATTGTTCATGCAGTGGCTGATGACGATGAGGAATTATGGCTGGAGTGGGTATGCGCCACAGTTAATAGGGGAACGATAACAAGCTTTTGTAAAGGGTTGGAGCATTTGAAGGCCAACTCGTTACGCTATTCGTATTGTGCGACGACTGGTTGTTCTTTCGCTGTTTCAAACCGCTTTATAAGTCGTATTGGCGCGATTGCTTTCCCGACATCAAGCCTGCGTAAGGCAAGTTTGCCAACAAGTCACAAGCACCGGCGTAGCACAGTGGCAGAATACTGAACTGGCCCCCAGCGGAACCCGGTTCGAGCCCGCGCGATGTGGTTACGGACACCGGCGGCGGCGGACAACCGAGTTGACTGGGTGACCCGAGTTGTGATCTCATAATAGCTTTCGCTCTAAAATTCACTATGTCTACGAACGCGTGTTTCGTCCTCAATGCACTTAGATGCAGTCTTCACGTATGCAGTCTTCACGCCCAGGGTGAAGACTGCACTTAGATGCAGTCTTCACCCTGGGCTACAGCAAAACATTGCGTGAAGCGTAGCAGTAGACTGTGCCACGTGCACAGACTTTACCTGTGTCCGTGGAGACGCTAATAGTGGGAGTAAAAGGCTCGCTTGATGTTTCTCGCTTGGTGGGCAAGCCCGTGAACCTCGTAGGAGAGTGCGGTACCAAATCGTCACGGTCATCTGCTATGAAAATGGACAAAACAGCCCGTGTATACGTACTACGCTAAAGCAGAGTATAGTGTGAGCAGAATCAATTCGTAACATGCACCTGTCTTGAAGTACAGCACTATTCCTCCGAGGCAGAGAAACAGAACGAGCGATGCTCCAATAGTGACGGTGAAGAGTTGTTTCGTGTTCGGTGGGGACTGTTTCACCGCTCTGCACACAGTGAGCAAACAATTTCATAGGTGATTAAGCTGCGCATATTCATTGATGCCATATCAAATGTAGGAGAGCAGCAGATGTACCGTTATATGCAATGTGAAAATGAAACGGAGCTTTGCCTTCTCTAGGCCATCTCCATTGGGCATTCATTCCGAATATCAGGTGTAGGAGAGTCTGTAAGCTTTGCGAAAAACTTGTTGATGAAATGTCCTGTATTATTCTCCAACCTATTTGTTAAAGGTGATTGGCGCGGCTGCATTTCCGATGGAGGCGGAAATGTTGTAGGCCCGTGTGCTCAGATTTGGGTGCACGTTAAAGAACCCCAGGTGGTCGAAATTCCCGGAGCCCTCTATTACGGCGTCTCTCATAATCATATGGTGGTTTTGGGACGTTAAACCCCACATATCAATCAATGAAAGGTGATTGGCGGTTGAAACAGAGTTACTTTGTTACCCTAGCCAGCCAACGATGCAGATATTGATACCGAGCATTTTGGGGTTTACCGTTCCAACGACAGTGCAAGCACTTTCTCCTTTTTTTTACGAGGTGTACGTGAAACAATGTGTATTTGAGCACACCGCAATGTTAATTTTGAATTTGATGCTCACGATACCGTGATGTATGACACGAATGCCAGAAATATATATTTATTTTTGTGGCAGTTAGGTTTTTATAATAAATCAAGCAAATTTACAAATGTTTTTAGTTTACTCATTCACTATCGGTTCTGGTATACGCAGGTGTCGGTGTAATGTGGGAAAGTGTGTTTGTTTTGCCTTACTCGTTTTCTATAGGATGTTCTCCCGCTCCCGGCTCTCCTGAAATATGATAAAAGTATCATGAGATACATCTTTTCATGTTAAGACAGCGTTAGTGCTTTATTTTGTCTTTTTTTTTCTCTGGTACAGCGCTTGCATTTGTCGCCATTGTGCGAAACTACAATTGGTTATTTGGCATTTTATAGCAGTCACACGAAGGCGACAACTGATGAACGAAAGGATATGGAGAACTTTCATTCATTCATTTCCATTGAAAGGTAGAAGTTACAGAGCAAAATGAAAATAAAGTCGGTGAAAGGACGAAAGGAGACAGCAGATTCTTCAAATTTACCGGACATAGTGTGCGAAGCTGAATTTTTTCCTGCCCTCCTTCTTGAGTACAGTCATGCATACATACACTGAACTTATTAGTGAGCGTCTTAGGCAGCTCTACTAACAAACCTGGCGGTGCGTGTTGAACGTACTCTTCAGTTACAAGCATCGGCTTGCACTGCTTGCTTTCTCTGTAATGACTGTGTTTCGAGACGCTGTTGTATGAAGATTGCCCATGACACAATGATTGCCGTGTTGCGCTTGTAACATCTATAGCAAGGTGTTACACGCAGTAAGATGTCACACTCAAGTAGCATCTCATCCTCAAGGTGATATATAACATGGCATACTCCCTAATTCAACTCCTGTGCTTACACTTCTGTATGCTAAGGATGTTTATGCTTACGCGAAAGTTGTCTGGCATGCTTCGGCATGAACATATTACGCAGCAAGAGGTCGACTGATAAGTTTCTACTGCTGTTAGTTAATTGGTTCATTTTTTCTCAAGTACTCTGTGCAATCCACAAATTGGCATAGGCAATAAATGGAATGGTCCCTTAGTTAGCACATTCTCTTCAAGAAACAATAAGTTTATAGGTAGTTTAAATGTAACTCATTATTGATATAAAGAAATACAACTCAGGTGATGCCATTCTTAGGTTCTTCCGTATAGACAAGTAGATGATGTTGTAAGCAATAGCAGACAATATTTCTATTGTTATTGAACTATCTACTTACGTGACTCTTCTGAGGCCATTGTGTCCACTTGCCGTGGAAACGGGTTTCGTGTGACTCTACTTAACTCCTAAAACTGTAAGTTAGTCTGAACATAACGATGAAACACAATCCAATAATGACTAACTTATTCCTCTTCTTCATCCAAGCTTCCGGATGGGGGAACTTAAGGGAAGCTTTATCTTGTAACTTCCATGCTATAAACCTTTTCTCTTAGAGGCATAACGTTTTATTTACCATCATGACGTTGTCATTAGAGAAACGTTGCCTTCTACAGACATGATGACTGGAATGTGAATGCCATTTCTTTTTTTTCTTCTCACACTCTTGTATGAATACATGACCTTCGCGTAAAGTTGAAATTTGGCAGAAAATGGTGCAGTCACCGATGGCTGGCACGGCTGTACGGCAACTGAATTTCATCATCATCGAATAAACCGTATTTAGTGCGATTCACAAAGTATTGCAAACCCATTACTATAAACACTACTAATTTCTTACAGTAAAATGGCACCTCGGGTTGCCGGTTCGCACGGATTTGAAAAACACACTTTAAGATTCGGTTTAGTTCAACACAATGGATACATTTTCAACAAAGACGAAAAAGACCAAGTTTTGCATCTCGCGATGCATTTATTTTTCTTCATCAAAACATGAAATTTCTTTTTCCCCATTACATCTACCACTGGTTTTTGCCAATCTCGCGTAGTGGTTATGAGCCACATCATATAGGCACAAGCAAGCGATGTGTTTTTACTCTGCCACCAGCCTCTTTTAGAACAATGAAATGTTCTCAGGAGAACTAGACATACCAATAGCTGTCAGGGTAAAGCATAATAAAAAGATTAATAATACAGTTGTTTGGTTAGTTTTGTTTGCTGTAACAGTTTTCAGTACGTATTCAATGCCTTCATTTTACTGAACGCATTGGGCCGGCGGCGCAAGGAGGCATCGACTAGTAAAAGCTATCAGTCACTTGGCGAACCCATTCCTCGATAGCCGGGGAACTGGTCAGCAAAAGGGGCAGCTCGTGCGTCTTGTAGCAGTTACCCCGCGATATTATGCCTGCCAGAAACCACACCCGGTTGTCGAAGGTGCACTGCAATGGTCCGCCGGAGTCGCCCTGCGCACCGGGGGAAACATAACATTATTCTAACACATCAAAACTCCCAAAAAGCTCCTTGTTAAAGGAGAAGTGCTTCAATGCATAATCAAACTCGAAATTTCACTCTCGGCGGTGTCAACATGAGTGGTGCGAAAATCGTCACGTGATGACGTGACTATATACGTCGTCATGGCATCCCGAATAGGTAAAATGTGTAGCGTTATCACACATCATCACCTCGTCTGAGATGAACCGATCACAGAGGCAATGCAAAATTACGTTAGGTGAAGGAATTATTCGGCAAGAGTGGACGAGAATCAATACTTCAACTGAGAGGGAGAATATTATGGCTTTCGCAATCAAATCGTCATATGAAAATGCATAGTTGATTGTTTGATATATGGAGTTTAACGTCTTAAATCCACGATATGAATATGAGAGACACCCTTGTGGAGGGCTCCGAAAATTTTTGCCACCTGGGGTTCTTTGACGTGCACTCGCATCTGAGCACACGGGCCGACAGCATTTCCGCCTTCATCGGAAATGCAGCCGCCACAACCGGAATTCGTACCCGCGACCTGCAGGTCAGCAGCCGTGTACTTTAGCCACTAGACCACCATGGCGGGGCATATGTGAATCCATAACTGATTCTGTGAGTTTAGTTTAGCTTTTAGATGTAAGAATGACCAGCACTCTTTGCAAATACCTGCAGGGCTCATTACGCACGTTCTCTCGACAATGCATGAGGCTGACACGAAAACGAAAACAGCTTGTTCGGTGGCATCACGGACCTGCATTCAACCGTATGCACAAGACAGCCTGTGGTTCACAACTTTACTAGAGTGATAGCCAAAAATCATCTTTGTCAGCACGTTATCACTTTTGTTGGCCATTGAACGGCTGCCTTATTTTTTGGTTACTTGGTGCGCATTGCCCAATTACATTCCTTAACCTAGTACAATACAGATGGAACCACGCTTGTCTGGAGCACACAGCTGGCTGCTACAGCCGCCGTTTTCTGTAGAAATGCGCAAATACCGACGCCATAATGATACCAAACATGGTCATATCGCATTCTATAAGCCCTTGAGCTATAATTTGGCCTTGAAAGAAAGCAAGTTGCTAACGCGAGGTAGAAGCTGAGGACAACGACGGAGTCGACAGCCATGTGCTTCGCCGGTCTAGACAAATGTTATTCCGCTCTTCTAAGTGTAATTCTACACCTATCAATGAAAGACAATACGTCAGTAGCTTCGTAGAAATACTTCTGGTAGGGATAGTTTGTGGAACGAGACGCATCTATTAAAGCGCAAAGAGAGTATGAAGAACACCAGTACGTTGCTAATTACCCTCGTCCTTTCTTCTCAATTTAACAATATCTTAATTTGCGCCCTCCATTTATAACATACAATACCTTCAGAGAACAACGACTGTAATTGTTTATAGTTTGTAAACATTTAGTGAAGGTGCACCGTCGGTGGCAGAAACGACCACGCATAGCTCGGAGCCAAACCCTTCAGAGCAAGCAGCAATGTTGAAACTATTCGTAGAGACTGCGTTGGCAGTCATGTTGCACCAGAAGGGCCTCACTTCCTTTTGAATGAATCGCTTATGTTAGAAATTTGCAGGAAAATTCACATTGCGCAAGACGCTTCGACTTACAAAACAGGCTCCCTGCCGCTTCCCGAGTTGGCCAGCACACATTGCGCCCTCTACCACAGCCCTTACACCAACGAAACGGGCGCAGTACTGTGGAGGCAGTACAAGCATGGGAACATGGTTGAGGTACATTGGCTGGGTACCATCACCTGCAAGTATAATACATGGAAAACAGCCATAGTGGTATTATAGTATAGTGGTGAACTTTTTTGCAGTGAAGCTGTATACCTTAAGTGGCTAGGGTAAACGTCGTTTGCCACGAGAAATGACAATGGTCTTCATTGTTGTGCCGATTTCACATTCGCAGAAACACTAGCGCGTGTGTTTGGTGTATGCCCAGCACGCATCACACAGTCTCTTCCCCGGAAAACACCGACGCCAAGTCACTCTCTGGTGACGTTCTCTTTGTTTTTTTTACTCGATCCTGGCGTCATAACGCGCCAAGTAATCCAGCATGCTCAAATTTTTGAAAAAGTACAACACGGAAACGTACGCAAGAGGGCACTTACTCTGCATTCCCGATCCAGTGATCACGCAGAGTGCACCGACAAAGTTTGCTTCTTTGAAAGGCAGGCATATGGGCGTGATGCGCGATAACGCTTCCACGCTGTGCACCGTCTGCTGTATGTGCAGAAGTGCGACATCGTGTGACACTCCGTTGTAAGTGTGGAAGTGAATCTGGGAGAACAAAAAATATCAAAATGAGAAAAAATGCGCCAGGGTTTATTTGCTATTTTGATGTTTTTTTGTTCCTTTTGCTTGATGTAACACCGTTCAGTCGTGTCATGTCAGGTGATGAGAAATGGCGCATGTTTCTGACCCTTCGATCGCATAACAGGTGATATTTTTCGGAATCATGTATAGTTCGTCGGACTTTTTCGTTACGCATCTGTGAGAGGGAAAAGCAGTGCAAACTGAGATGCATCGCAAGCGAATGAACGCGCAGGACTAGCGCTGACGAACAGATGAAGCTTATAATGCTTTAAAGAAGTGTTAAATTATCTCGCATGTGCCTATATTTTTGCGCGTTGTGATTGTACAATTGTCCTTTTTCGAGTCTCCGTAACCGACGTAATTGATTGGCAGCTTTTGCCCACGTATCGTTAGGAAGGCTTGAAAATTAATGTGCCGTTCATTTGCCACCAATTTTTCTTCATATTGTTCTTTAACAAAACTCGTAGTGTCCCTTATGCATCCGCCTCAATCGACTCGAAGGTGAGAACCATCTCCAGTTTATTTTTTTTTTTGCCTTCTACATCGACGTATTAAACCTATCACGGCCCCCTTCGAAAGCTATCTGCAACTAGCATAGTTTTGCAGGCTCAGGATCTAACGCATTGTCAGCCTTCTGCTGCTCACAGTGTTTTGCACAGCCTCCGAGATTGGCATCCCTTTGAACAGTCAGTGATGTCATGTGATGGCGTCACCGTGCATATGACGTCATTTTGGCGTCACAAATTTCGATGGCCTGTGACGTCATAACGACGTTTTATGGTCACGTTATCACTTGACGATATTCTTGCATCACTCGCGTTGAGGCCGCCGACGAGGGATGCGGAACGCAGATGAATTTTCGAGTTTGAGATCCGCATGGTATGCAGCGCACCATTTTCGCGGACACTATGTGCTCACGCACAAGCTGACACCGCCACCCGCAGTGAGCTGCAACCTGCTCTAGAAGCGCCTTTTTCAAGTGGTCGCCGAGGTGATTTCCTGTGACGCAAGGAGATTCTCCGTCGCACCACACGAGATTTCATTCCACCGTGTGGTTCAAACCCCTCCGGCGGAATCACGGGAAGGGGTGTTGCAGAGATTTCGCGTGAGGGCGGCACTTTCTCCGTCGGTAAAATATTCACGGCCACAACATCTGCACGGACAGTTTGGGGATACTTGCCCAAACTGTACAACTGAAGCGTCCGCGGCTACCACCAAGCACCCTTTACCCACATTCAGTGGCCTGAACCAGACAAGACAGTCCTACCTGAGCACAGTGGGCCTTCATCCGTCGAGACCGCTGTATAGATATGATTTGTGTCTTTATGGGCGCCAGCAAGAGCGCTGTTGATGTATATCACAGAAACTAACCTACATCTATATACTTCCAAAATGTAAAAAAAAATTAAGCATCATAGGCTTTCGCCTTAAGAAAAAAACAACCTTCAGTTCTTAGCGCTTGTCTTGTGCCTTCCTCCGCTTATGCTATACGTCTGTCTTGGCGCTATTCTTCTCATTTAAACATATGTGACACCTTTATAGAAAATGGGCAAGTCATCAACCTGTTTTCGCCACCAAGGAACGATTGTAAGGATTTTATAATCGTGCTCAGCGTTGTGCCGATTTTTGTCACGTTCCCCCGCGATATACTCAAGCAAAAATGCTGTGAATATTGTCGCGAAGACGCACTTTCTCAACATTGTTAAGAAGAAACAAAGAAAAGCCGTAAGAGACAAAAGCGGTTATACAGACAAACGTTGTTTTTGAATGATTGCTTGAAAGCTTTGAATCTCGCGCTTCCCTGTATTATAACGATATCGACTGCACATAGCTTACCCCATCCGGAGAAATAAACTCAGTTTCGGGACCCATGTAGTTGGTGCTGTTTTCGTGAAGAACGATGGCGATTTCACTCGGTGTGATATCACTGAAGGGAATCGAAAACTTGTATTACGCGATACATTCAACTGAACACACAATAATCCTGGGAATGAAAAAAAAAACGTGTAGGCTCGTAAATTCTGCATAACCACGACGTAGTTACTTTCAAAGTACTGTTAAAAAATTTGCTGTTAAAAAATTTTGTAACAAATCTCGTAACCAGTTTTGTAATTAGTTCTAAAGAAGTTAACATAAACAGATATAACTATTTTGTTATTCGGTTTGCTGAAATACTCGTAAATCAGCGGGGAAAAAATGGAAACGTATGGAGGCTGCACTAGTGTGAAACCTGAGGAAACACGTCGCACAAGCGCTCAGTGATTTCCGTACGTAAATTTCCCACTGGTCTGTTTACCCAGGCGTCAGGGACGCTAATATCGACGCAAAATAAGAGGCATTCACGCACTCGGTGAGGTGCTGACGCCATCTCTCGTATTTTGCTGAAATCAACTCTGTTTGCGAAAGGTTTTACTAATTTTGAGTTAATTAATTTGATTACTCCTTTACTATTTTGGTCACATAATTTTTTTTTTCAAATCGTGTTTGTTCATTTTGATCTGAGTTCGAGCACTGCTAACCTTGTTATGGCATGTAGTGAGCGCTTTGCTTTGAGCGTGATCACGCCACGCGAGGTGCATGGATAGACGACATGCCGGGCTCCTCGAGCTCTCCGCATTAAAACATCAATAAAGAATGGCGTCATGCAATTTAGATACCTACCCTCATGTAACGAGTTTTCGGCAAGATGACAAAGATGAACAGTCGTACCTGAAGTACTTCCTAAGAAGTCGTGTGGCATGGTCTTTTCGAGGAATCAGCAGTAAATGATAAGACTGGACCTTTTCTTTGAAACGCTTGTGGTGGAAATACAGCTTGACCGATACAAAGACTGGACACAAGTATGTGGAACTATAGCGCAAGCACGAGCGCTAACGAGCACCATAAATTAATTAGCCTGTCGCTGTATTAAATCCGTTTGCCCATTTCCCACAAAGCGAAGATAAACAGGGTGTCCCAGGTAACTTTAGCCAGCGTTTAAAAACATGCCAGAACACGTTAATTACGACGTGACCAAATGCATGTTGTTCACAATTGCCTGGAGTTAGTCTGACTATTTTTTGTGTTCTCAAATATTGTTTAACCCTTTGTTGGACACGGCAAAATAAAAGAAGTAGGCAATATTTTCTTTTAGCGCATGCTTTTCTGACGTGATTTTATTAGACAAAAAACAAACCAGGAATTAAAATCACCATTCACAAAAAAGAAAAAGTGGGACAGGGTATGTCCCACAGACCACATCCAGCAGATTCACAAAGTGGGACCGGGTATGTCCCACCATCCACTTCAGGCAAATCATGGTCGGCAGTGAAACGGGCCGAAACAAGCAACACAAAGGGGCACATTGCACATTATGCAGATGTATTTGCTGCGAACTTCTTTCATCTGTGTGGAGCACCACCGGCACCGCAGACGTTTACCGGTGAACTTCGGATGGTGGCCATTTCCGGCAAACCGAAGCTCGTCGGGCACGCCGCTCATAGCACGTCCGTTTTTTTTCCCCTTTTTGTTGTGGTGAGCTTTCATTGTAACGCTTGATCTTCTAAAGGTGTTTTGCGCAACCAGTTGGCGACCAAGTATCAAGCGGAACTGCAGATAAACCACAGGCTCTATAAAACTCATTTGAATAAAAGCATTCACTACCGCTGCATCCAACATGAAGTAAAATATGCGGCTCCACCAGCGCTTTGATCGGCGGTCTGCGGGGTAGGCGTTTCTCTTCTGGTCGAATTTATCGACACCTCCCATCCACGTGTTGTAGTCTTTCACAACAGAGGGGCACTCAACTGCCATTTTCTTGCCATTTTGGAGTGTTCGATGCACCTGCACACGGTCTTCTGGGTCATGGTAGTTTGACATAAGGTGCACATTCTTTGAGTCTCTCCATTGATAGGCGACCACCTCTGCCTTTCTTCTCCAAATGTAGGACCCTCTCTCGAGCTTGTTATTTTCTTTGACTACTTGAGGTAGATCCCTCTTGTTGACGCGAAATGTACCACAAGCAAGAATGTCTTTTTCCCGAAGCACTTGAAGTAATTTCGTAGAGCTAAAAAAATTATCAAAAAATACCTGTGAGCCAGCAGGCACGGCGCCATCGGTCAGGGTCAAAACAACATGTTCACCCAAGGTTACGTCATCTGGCTTGTGTGCGCTCTTTCCTTCGTAGAGCTGGAACTTCAGGAGATAACCAGTCTCGGAGTCCGCGAGAGACCAAACTTTGTAGCCCCTTTTGATTTTAGGCTTCATGGGCATGTACTGTTTCATGCTCGAACGCCCTTTGAACAGTATCATGCTCTCGTCGACAGCGAGATGACTGGATGGCGTGTAGTTAGCCAGAAACCTCTCGTTCATCATGTCCATCAAAGGTCGAACTTTGTAGGACCGATCGTAGTCCTTTGTGCCGTAATCCGCCATGAGGTCATTGTTGTTCAGGTGAAGGCAGTTTGTTATGAGCTGGAAGCGTTTGTACGTCATCACCTGCGCGATTTCCTTTAGCATGAAAGAAGCTGTCCGAGCACCAATACATTTGCAGGTGGTGCATGCGATTGACGCTCATCAGAACAAGCAGTCCTATGTAAGCACGAAGCTCTAAACATGTCAGTGCCGTCCATCCTGCGCGGTTTGTTTGTGCTGCGTATAGGTTGGTTTGATCGACAATATGCTTCATAACATCGTCATCAAAATACAGAGAGAATGTTTCAAGTACAGTGCTTCTCTGCGAAAGCTTCTGAGATCCAAGTGCACTGCAATTTGTAGGAGTTGTGGCAACAAATTTGGATGAGTCCCACTGGTTGTCCACAGTCTTGTCATCAAGCTCTTCGGAAGGCTTCTTCGATTTCTTTTGTTTTTTTCTTTTTCCAACGTAGTGTTTGCGTCGGATTCCTTTGCGTTTGCTTGTACTCGGCCCTGGTAGCGGCGGCAAAGTGTCGTCCTCCTCGCTGCTTTCATGAGGGGCAAGCACAAACTCTTCGTCTTCAGAACTTTCGCAGTACTCATCTGTACTGTCATTGCAATTGTCCGGTAAACTGAAAAACAGTTCTAGAGCTTCCTCTGGGCTCAGGCATTTTTGTTTTCCTGCGTGGGAGAAGGAAATCAGCCGATTCAGCACCGTTATCACGCCAGTGTACGCACTCGACTCAATAAGCCTAAGCCTGCGGGCGCCAAAACGCACGTGTTACACGAGATTCATACATGCAAAGGTTTTTTCGTAACGTAGGGTAACTTTTATAGGCAATTGTATTTCTCAAAGCAATACCGTAGTGCAAGAAGCGAATATTTCACTTACCAGACATGTATCTGTCGTTGAATTAGCTTCAAAAACAGGCGCAAACTGACGAGACACGAGCACAAGAACACAACAAAATGTAACAGGAGCGCCTCCAGCTCCACCTCATGACACGGACAGAAAACTGCATAGAGTGTTTTGCACAAGGTCTCATAGATGGCGCCATATGAAAATTTCGAATATTAATTCATGTGTAAGCATTTTAGAGCGAAAAAACGACAACTCAAAAAGTGGGACCTATGTGTCCCATCATCCATCAAAGGGTTAATCAGATATGTTTAATTAACTAACTTTTCAAGAAACGAAGATAGATAAAAAATTTCAATGAGAAAGTTGTAGATAAGTTTGCAAAACGTGCGATTAGACAGTGTGAACTTTATATCTGTTAGGTATTAGTGTTTTTCTGTTAATTGCAAATTCCCGCGAAATACAAAAAATACCACGTGACAAAACCGCTCATGCGCCAGTGCGCACGATGATTCTAGTGCTCCCTAACGTTCCGCGTACGAACTACTATAGAATTAGCCCTATTATAATTGTGCTGTCTCAGTAGGGCCGCAACGATGGTGGTGGCTTTACAATGAACACGTTTTGCTATCGGCCACAAAAACAATAACTGCCGTGGCTGCTTATCGCTGTCATGAGCCGGTGCGAAGGAAGCGTGTCGTTCGTACTCGGAACTTTAGGGAGCACTAGAATCATCGTGCACACTGACACGTGCACACTGACACGTGGTATGTCACGTGGTATTTTTTTGTATTTCGCATTATTTTGTTATTAGCAGAAAAACAGTAATACATAACAGATATAAGGTTCAAAACTATATATTTGGACGTTTTGCAAGCCGATCTACAACTTTCTCATTGAAATTTTTTATCCATGTTCGTTCGTTTAAAAGTTAGTTAATTAAACAGGTCTAGTTAAACAGTATTTGAGAACACAAAAAACCAGTCTATTTCTAGGCAGTGATGAGAAACATGCATTTGGTCGCGTCGTAATTACGTGCTCCGGCATATTTTAAAACTCTGGCTAAAGTTAGGTGGGACACACTGTATAGCGTGGATATCTATTCTAGAATGCGCTCAAAGTCAAGGCGAATCACCTCGCTACGCAGTGCCCTGCTGTCACTACCCATTCGTTGCTGAGCAACGTGCCCCCGCAGAAGTGATTTCCCATATGTCTTCCTGGCAGGATTCGGCTCAGGCCCACGTTCCATGGGAATACGCCTGCCGCGACGGGCACTCCTCCTATGACATGGCCTGTGGCTGGACGTTGCGACTGGCCACATGCTTTGCCAAGAAGGAAAAAAAAGGCAGGGGTTACTGGAAAATATGACATCAAGAAGCTATAGCACGTCATGCTTCCTCGCAAAATGTAAGTCGTTTCATTGTTTTCAGAGAGCCTGTTTGTTGGCATATCATAGAATTAACTGCACAAACTTTCTCATTAACTCGGAAATGTTAATCACATAGTCCAACCGAGCTTAGGTCATGCAACTTAACTATTTGGGTTAGGAAAATGGTATATAGCATGAACACACGTCCTACGCCATTTGATGTTTCACAAGTGGAGTGCCATGGTTTGTCGCAGAGATGCTGACTATGACGATTTTGTTAGGACGTGGTCGCACTCAGCACGGCTACAATTTTGCATTTGCGTATGTTGGAAGGGTGTCGATTGTGCAAACTGAATTATTTGCAGCACGTTGGGGAGCCTCGCCACTCGGTAGAGATAGCAAAGATAACAACCGTGGTTACGCCAAGTGAGAAAAACGGCAGACAATTAGCAGTTGATAAAATTCTGGCTCTATAAAACACAGTTTCGCAATACTCGGAACTACAACACGGGTTGAAGCTTTGCGATTAGCGTAGTATTATAACTAAACGTTAGATAGTGAAACCTAAATAGCATTCTGTAGCACGCGTTCGGTTGAAAGCGAAACAAGAGAAATAAAGGTTGATTCACGGTTTGACAAAGCAGTGTTCTTCACTCGAGAACTGAGCAATTAGGTGTGACTCCTATAGGTCTGAAAATCGGCAAACCGAGACATGAGGTCTTCAAGAGTATATTCCGCGGAACAACCTTGCTCTGGGACAACGAAAGTGAGAATAACTCTCGCGTCACTTACTCGTGTAGTCTTCTGTGTAGGCGTTGCACATATATAGGCACCACAAGCCCAAAACAGCCAGCCATATCCGACTCATTGCCGCCACTGCCGGTCATGTTACTCTTGCTGCTAGGAAACGCTAGCTGGTCTCCTACGACCCCGCTGCTCCGTTTTCGGTATTTGTGTGCACGTGAATGCATGCTCTTCTCTTGTGTACGGTGCTGCAGAAAAAAAAAAGAAAATTGCCGGTGCCTATTTCGGCTCACGTAAAAGAGTGAAACAGAGTATTGCGATGGACGGGAAGGCTAAAGAATAAGTTGGCGTTTGCAAAATATACGGAGTTGGTGTGCCGCCGCGTGTCAAGGCAAAAGCCTTACAATTTTCGTCGTGAGTCCGGTGCAGCTGGCTCACCGTGTTGAATAGGTAAGTTGGAAACGTGCCGCGAAAGTCCGCCTAGATGCTGCCACAAAAATAAAACGAAGCTGTGGCAGCGTGGGAGTCCACATGTCCTAAACACTAAGCTAGGTCGGGAGTTCTCGAAGAAATGGGCTATTTCTAAAGTAAATAATGTAAACATACACCAAGTCATTGCCGTTTTGGGCTTGCGCAGCCGGCAAAAGTATCTGAATACAGCTACTCATAGAAGCGCAGCCTAACAACAAACAACAAATAAAACTACAAGAAAAGAACTTCGTCCAGCCCACGATTTTTAACGGGCGCGCAAGTTTGCCGGAAAGGGAAGGCATGCTATTTTGTGCAGCTGGGTTTTCCAAAAGCCTACGCGTTTCCTCCGTAAGCTGGCACAGCTTTATGAACTTCATCGCTACCACAAGTAGCCCTACTTATCCAAAATTTTTCTTTTTCCTCAAGATCTCCCTTTCCCTAAAACAAAAAAAGTAAACCAAGCTTGTTGTATACTACACTTTTCACATTCATAATTTTCTTTGTGTTTCCATGGTAGTGTACGCTAAAAGCGTGGTACACATCTAGGTCGGGCACATGTAATTGTGATGGCGAAAGAACTGTTTCAAAACGTCCTAAAGTGACTTGAATTAACGTCTATGCCAAAAACATTCAGCTTCTCACTTGCAAGATTGCTTTATTGTCGCGATTTCCCAAAAGTCACACAATCCGTTCTTTGCTCATTACAATAATATTTTTGCAATAAAAAATACACAATGCCAGAGGAGCGCGTGGCAATAGCCATATCTCCTTAGTTTTACAACAATGTGTGCACTTAGAACAAGCACTTATCTCGTGAAAGCAAGCTGGAACAAGGTAAGTGTTTCAGAAAATTTAATGCGATATGAAGCTCAACTACGCAAGATGAGTCATTGGCCAACAATGCAAGGAGATCGTAATATAATTCTTATGTCGTCCTTAAAGAGAAAAAGCAGAGAAAAGTGAGCCCAGTAACTGTCTGCATCAGAGTGCGACACCTCAACAGTAGCTCACGAGAGATGGGGGTAAAGGAGGGATTAAAAGGATAGGATTAAAAGGTAAAGTGATAGAGAGGGGAAGGAGAGAGCGAGGCGCAGGGACGGCGAACGACAGAAAACGACGGAAACAAAGAGGAGACAAGAAAAATGGACACGGTCACAGGACGGGGCACCACTCAGCGAGAGCTCTTGTCGGCGGCACAAGATGGCATATAGGTGCAGCCAGTCGGCCAGAACTGCGCTTTCGCCGCAGATCGTGGGGACACAGCCGGTCGTCACGAAATCCAGAGAGCGAGTCCGTAATATAATTCCTCCATATGTTTCATAGACACACAAGGAATCTAAAATAACAATATAAAATGATAAACCACAAAACAAAACTCAGCATAATTCATGCTTTAAAGGCAATATAGCTAACATTGCGCTGCTCCTTTTTATGTGTGTGCTTGGATGCTGATTTTAATGTCGCGGGTACGACCATTGTCGTCGTGGTCACATTTAGGTGGACGTCGTATATGTGCTAGAGGTTCTTGCACTCTGCGACGTCAGTGCTTGTTAAAGAACCCCACATGGTAGAATTTTTCGGTGCCATCCACTACGGTGTTTTTCATAATTTCATGAATGCGGTGGCAGTCACAATATTATGGTTCAATCACAAGGAGAGTTTGATCATGTTACTGCCCCACCGCGGGGGTCTAGTGGCTAAGGTACTCGGCTGCTGACCCGCAGGTCGCGGGATCAAATCCCGGCTGCGGCGGCTGCATTTCCGATGGAGGCAGAAATGTTGTAGGCCCGAGTGCTCAGATTTGGGTGCACGCTAAAAAAAAACCCAGGTGGTCGACATTTCAGGAGCCCTCCACTACGGCGTCTCTCATAATCATATGGTGATTTTGGGACGTTAAACCGCACATATCAATCAATCATTGATTGGTTGATTGATTTGTAGGGTTCAACGTCCCAAAACCACCATATGATTATGACAGACGCCATATCAATCAATCAACTTTTATGATTTACAAACACACGCGTCCTGTGTACATGTTCCACAATAGAAGATGAAATATTGCCGTCATAATGCGTGGTACAAACGTACATTGTCATCGGGTGTCAGAAAATGTGATTATTATAGTGACTTCATGGTTCAAAGCCGGTCTCCCACTACAACACGCACATGCGTTGCTGCGCCTATACCATAAGGCCACGTAGTGGGTGCATAGCAAGTTCGAAAGGTCTCATGCACCAAGTGTTTGAAGTACGCACTCGGGACAGGATATCACTATGAGATGAAAATTTTAAAGGCAAAGCTTAAGGGTCCCCCAACTTTTATTTATACGCAAAAGAACATGAAAACATAGGCTATACCTTAGAGCCAGCTATCTCGTAAACATAATATTAACATACGAGAAATGCCCCGCCGCGGTGGTATAGTGGTTAAGGTACTCAGCTGCTGACCCGCAGGTCACAAAATCGAATCACGGCTGCGGTGGCTGCATTTTCGATGGAGGTGAAAATGGTGTAGGCCCGTGTGCTCAGATTTGTGTGCGCGATAAAGAACCTCAGGTGGTCGTAATTTCTGGAGCCCTTCACTACGGTGTCTCTCATATCATGTGGTGGTCATGGGACGTTAAACACCACATATCACTCAATTAAACTGTCACAAAACGAGCGCTAAAAAAAAAGAGCGCGCCGCCAAATCTTTGCGACAACGGGCGGCAAAAACGCCGCGAGGTAAAAGGAAAAAAAAAAGAAAGCAAACATCCAAGGCTCCCGGGCGCGCGCTCTCCCCGCAGAAGCACGGCTTCGCAGACGAACCTCCTCACCCCACATCGGCGGCCCAGTAAGGCCGCGATCTTTCTAGAACAAAGGAGGCGTGGTCATACCGAGTTGACTCACCCGCCGGAGAGGGCATTCCAACCGTCTCGCCCTCTTCCCAGCCTTCGCTGCGTATCGCGCCGACGAAAGGACGAGAAATTTCTGGAAAGCGGCGCGGAAGGTATTTAATCGAGCGGCCGAGACGAGAAAGCAGGAGGTGACGGAAGTTAACGCCGGAGCGCGTAGGAATTCCGCCGTGGAGTCGGCGAAGTTTTTGGTCCGTAGGGACGGCTCGAGCTACAGGCAAGAGCGTGGGTTTACCGCTATCGAGCGAAGACGCGGGCAACAGCTGCGTGTGTGAAGCCGACGGATTTCCGGCGAAGAAGTTTGAACTTGGAGAGTGGCCTATTGAAGACGGGAGTTTTCCTGGAAGAGAAACTCCGGCGAGGTTTCCTGGAAGAGAAACTTCGAGAGCTGCGGAACGACAACAACGCTGGACTTTGAGTGAGTGATTCTCGGAAGAGTATCATTCGGACTTTTGTTCCAAGGACTTTGGACTGAATAGGTTTTCTATCTCTTTAGTCCTTAAGTGTCTTGGTTGTTCAATGCATGCGACTGCATTATAGTGCGTATCGTTGTCTGTGTCCGTTGTTTTGAGTGTGGCCGATTGTATTGCGTAGTACGTTGATTGATTGGATTGGTTGGTGACATATTGTATGCAACTATTGTGGAGTGTGCATTTCTGTGTTTTGTTTTCGATCTGCGATTATTGAGAATACAATTTGTTTGTTTATCAACTCTCGGCTCTGACTTGTTCTTTGGGCCACGACCGGCGTCCGCTGGCGCACCAAAAAGGACCACTTCAAAATTGTCCACGCTTTCGTGGTGCGGTTCGGGGGGCCGATACTTCGGCTCTTCGAATTAGCCCGGCGATCGCCTCCCTAATAACGGGACAGGTGTGACAATTAATCTGGCGTCCGCGACAGGACCTTTTGGTGCACAGTGTGTCCAAAGTAGTGAGAAAGAGCCTCGAGTTGTTGATAGTGCTATCGGAAGGATTTTGTGTGTTGTTCAGTGTTCTCGTTAACGAGTGCAGGGGAGTGCTCCGATAGACTGATCTAGGCAGATACTTTTTGCACGCGGCAAGGCTTTATTTGCGAGACACAATGGATCTCGAAAAGTTAGTTGCTCTTGGTGAAAAGATGGGTCTTTCTGGCGCCGAACTACGGAAGTGGGTCACCCAGAAGGAAAAAGAAGAAAAAGAGAGAGCCAAAGAAGAAAAAGCAGCCGAGCTGGAAAAAGAGAGGTTGGCGGTCGAAAGAGCCAAAGCGGAAAAAGAAGCTGAGGTGGAGAGAGAGAGGTTGGCGGCAGAGAGGGCAAAGGAAGAAAGAGAGCAGCAGTTGGAGTTGGAGAGAGAAAAGCTTGCAGCTGAAAGGGCGAAGGAAGAAAGAGAGCAGCAGTTGAAGTTGGAGAGAGAAAAGCTTGCAGCTGAAAGGGCGAAAGAAGAAAGAGAGCAGCAATTGAAGTTGGAGCTGGAGAGAGAAAAGCTGGCGGCTGAGAGGGCGAGAGAAGAAAGAGAAGCAGAGATGGCTGAAAGGGAGCGGCAGCGGCAGCACGAGATGGAACTCGAGCGGCTCCGTTTGCAACAGCGAAGTGAAACTCCCGTCCAAGCTAGAGTTGAAAGCAGCGAACGAGAGGATCATGGCTTCCGCTTGAACCCAAGCAAGTTGCTCGTAGCATTTGATGAAAGGAAGGACGACCTAGACGCGTACCTCCACAGATTTGAGACGATTGCGAGGAGCCAGAATTGGCCGGAACAGCAATGGGCAACTGCTTTGAGTACTTGCTTGAGTGGTGAAGCGCTCAGTGTGTACGGTAGGCTGACGCCGACCGATGCAGCCAACTATGCAAAGGTGAAAGCTGCTTTGCTGAAGCGATTTAGATTTACCGTGGAAGGTTTCCGGGACAGATTTCGGACAGGAAAGCCAGCTGATGGTGAGACGGCTACGCAGTATGCCGCCCGACTTTGCCATTATTTCGACAGATGGATTGAACTTTCAGGGACAGCACAGGAGTACGATGAGCTTAGAGAGCTCCTAATTAGAGAACAATTTCTAACTAGTTGCCACCCAGGCCTGTCGCTGTATTTGAAAGAGAGGAGAGCTAACTCACTTGAAGACATGCTTGAATTGGCTGATCAATTCTTGGAGGCGCAAGGTGGCACTAATTTGGCCAAGGTAAAGAAGGAGTGTCCCGACGATTCGAAGAAATTGGCTCCCGAAGAAAAGAAGCGTGCACCAGAGAGCATTCCGCGATGTTTTCTATGCAACCGAGTGGGTCATCGCGCGAAAAACTGTCGAACAATCTTTACGAGCCCTACGGCAGTAAAATGTTTCAAATGTGGTCAGACTGGGCACAAAGCAGATGCGTGTCGGAACGGAGTGAGTCAAACTCACCAGGTATCCTGTGTGCAAGCGGCACCGAAATCTGATAATAATGCCGTTACCGATGGATTCGTAGAATTGAAAAATGGGTAGAAAATTCCTATTGTGGGTGCTGTAATGTCAAAACAGCCAACCGGTGTCACGAAGGGAATGCCAGCGCTGCCTGGAAAAGTTGCGGGCAAAAAGGTTACGGTGTTAAGAGATACCGGCAGTTCCACCGTTATCGTGCGGAGAGATTTGGTACGGGAAAAGGAGTTAACAGGCAAAACGAAACCGGTTTGCTTAATTGACCGTACAGTTCGGATGCTTCCCGAAGCAGAAATTGAGGTTGAAACCCCGTACTTCAGCGGGAAGGTTACTGCTTTATGTATGACGACCCCCCTGTATGACCTTGTCATCGGAAACATCGACGGGGCGCGAGGGCCAAGTGATCCAGAATGTTTGGGAGAAGACCCGAAGATAGAGTGCTCGCCAACACAGCGGCCGCGAGATACAGGGGAGGAGCATCCCGTAACGGATCTCACTAGAGCCCAAGGTGAAGCTGCGGCGCAAGAGACAGCGAAGGAGAAGACGATCGGGTCGAATAAGTTCACGGGCCGAGCAACTGGACGTACGTCGGCACGACCTCAACCGACTGACAGTGTAAAGGAGACGGAGTTGGCCAGCCGGGCAAAATGTAGAGGCATTAAACAGACAGGACCCGTCGAATGTAATGAAGCATTAACGGTGTCGGAAGAGACAACGATGGCTGAGACGACGCCTCAGATATCGTCGTTGGAAAGGGCTCACCGAAAAAGAACGTGGAAGCACAAGAAGAGATCGAGCGAGCACCGCAAAAAGGGGCGCAAGCGCTGTTCGAAGTATTCAGGATAAGTGCTGAGGTCGAATCAGAATGTGTTTGGCAGTGTTGAGTGCCATATGTTGTGTTAATGTTCTTGTTATCCTGTGTCTCAAGTGGATGTCGAGCGAGTCAGTGTTCTGTGCGATGATGTGATGTAAAGTGTTGTATAATTGTTGTATAGACAGAACTTTGTACGTTCGTATTGTTTGGAATGTGTGATGAAGTGTTGTAGGCATGTACCTGTGGCTATATTTCATGTGTTGTGGAATTGAACTACAATGTAAGATTGTATTGAGTGATATATTGTGAATGTGACGTGTCACGAGCGACAGATTGTGTTACAGTCTGTGAGAGTGTGTGGTGACTTTTCGCGCTCGTTTGTGTGGGTTTTGAATATTATGAGATAATATTCTTAAAGTGGGGGCAGTGTCACAAAACGAGCGCTAAAAAAAAAAGAGCGCGCCGCCAAATCTTTGCGACAACGGGCGGCAAAAACGCCGCGAGGTAAAAGGAAAAAAAAAGAAAGCAAACATCCAAGGCTCCCGGGCGCGCGCTCTCCCCGCAGAAGCACGGCTTCGCAGACGAACCTCCTCACCCCACATCGGCGGCCCAGTAAGGCCGCGATCTTTCTAGAACAAAGGAGGCGTGGTCATACCGAGTTGACTCACCCGCCGGAGAGGGCATTCCAACCGTCTCGCCCTCTTCCCGGCCTTCGCTGCGTATCGCGCCGACGAAAGGACGAGAAATTTCTGGAAAGCGGCGCGGAAGGTATTTAATCGAGCGGCCGAGACGAGAAAGCAGGAGGTGACGGAAGTTAACGCCGGAGCGCGTAGGAATTCCGCCGTGGAGTCGGCGAAGTTTTTGGTCCGTAGGGACGGCTCGAGCTACAGGCAAGAGCGTGGGTTTACCGCTATCGAGCGAAGACGCGGGCAACAGCTGCGTGTGTGAAGCCGACGGATTTCCGGCGAAGAAGTTTGAACTTGGAGAGTGGCCTATTGAAGACGGGAGTTTTCCTGGAAGAGAAACTCCGGCGAGGTTTCCTGGAAGAGAAACTTCGAGAGCTGCGGAACGACAACAACGCTGGACTTTGAGTGAGTGATTCTCGGAAGAGTATCATTCGGACTTTTGTTCCAAGGACTTTGGACTGAATAGGTTTTCTATCTCTTTAGTCCTTAAGTGTCTTGGTTGTTCAATGCATGCGACTGCATTATAGTGCGTATCGTTGTCTGTGTCCGTTGTTTGAGTGTGGCCGATTGTATTGCGTAGTACGTTGATTGATTGGATTGGTTGGTGACATATTGTATGCAACTATTGTGGAGTGTGCATTTCTGTGTTTTGTTTTCGATCTGCGATTATTGAGAATACAATTTGTTTGTTTATCAACTCTCGGCTCTGACTTGTTCTTTGGGCCACGACCGGCGTCCGCTGGCGCACCAAAAAGGACCACTTCAAAATTGTCCACGCTTTCGTGGTGCGGTTCGGGGGGCCGATACTTCGGCTCTTCGAATTAGCCCGGCGATCGCCTCCCTAATAACGGGACAGGTGTGACAATTAATCTGGCGTCCGCGACAGGACCTTTTGGTGCACAGTGTGTCCAAAGTAGTGAGAAAGAGCCTCGAGTTGTTGATAGTGCTATCGGAAGGATTTTGTGTGTTGTTCAGTGTTCTCGTTAACGAGTGCAGGGGAGTGCTCCGATAGACTGATCTAGGCAGATACTTTTTGCACGCGGCAAGGTTTTATTTGCGAGACACAATGGATCTCGAAAAGTTAGTTGCTCTTGGTGAAAAGATGGGTCTTTCTGGCGCCGAACTACGGAAGTGGGTCACCCAGAAGGAAAAGAAGAAAAAGAGAGAGCCAAAGAAGAAAAGCAGCCGAGCTGGAAAAGAGAGGTTGGCGGTCGAAAGAGCCAAAGCGGAAAAAGAAGCTGAGGTGGAGAGAGAGAGGTTGGCGGCAGAGAGGGCAAGGAAGAAAGAGAGCAGCAGTTGGAGTTGGAGAGAGAAAAGCTTGCAGCTGAAAGGGCGAAGGAAGAAAGAGAGCAGCAGTTGAAGTTGGAGAGAGAAAAGCTTGCAGCTGAAAGGGCGAAAGAAGAAAGAGAGCAGCAATTGAAGTTGGAGCTGGAGAGAGAAAAGCTGGCGGCTGAGAGGGCGAGAGAAGAAAGAGAAGCAGAGATGGCTGAAAGGGAGCGGCAGCGGCAGCACGAGATGGAACTCGAGCGGCTCCGTTTGCAACAGCGAAGTGAAACTCCCGTCCAAGCTAGAGTTGAAAGCAGCGAACGAGAGGATCATGGCTTCCGCTTGAACCCAAGCAAGTTGCTCGTAGCATTTGATGAAAGGAAGGACGACCTAGACGCGTACCTCCACAGATTTGAGACGATTGCGAGGAGCCAGAATTGGCCGGAACAGCAATGGGCAACTGCTTTGAGTACTTGCTTGAGTGGTGAAGCGCTCAGTGTGTACGGTAGGCTGACGCCGACCGATGCAGCCAACTATGCAAAGGTGAAAGCTGCTTTGCTGAAGCGATTTAGATTTACCGTGGAAGGTTTCCGGGACAGATTTCGGACAGGAAAGCCAGCTGATGGTGAGACGGCTACGCAGTATGCCGCCCGACTTTGCCATTATTTCGACAGATGGATTGAACTTTCAGGGACAGCACAGGAGTTACGATGAGCTTAGAGAGCTCCTAATTAGAGAACAATTTCTAACTAGTTGCCACCCAGGCCTGTCGCTGTATTTGAAAGAGAGGAGAGCTAACTCACTTGAAGACATGCTTGAATTGGCTGATCAATTCTTGGAGGCGCAAGGTGGCACTAATTTGGCCAAGGTAAAGAAGAGTGTCCCGACGATTCGAAGAAATTGGCTCCCGAGAAAAGAAGCGTGCACCAGAGAGCATTCCGCGATGTTTTTCTGGTATGCAACCGAGTGGGTCATCGCGCGAAAAACTGTCGAACAATCTTTACGAGCCCTACGGCAGTAAAATGTTTCAAATGTGGTCAGACTGGGCACAAAGCAGATGCGTGTCGGAACGGAGTGAGTCAAACCACCAGGTATC
>WOVY01004480.1:0-42058 GCA_013436015.1 Rhipicephalus annulatus
TTCTCCAGCGTATCTGGAGCCCATTTATGATCGGCCCTTTACGGGAGGGAAGATTTCGGGAGCCCGATCTCACAGCTCGTCAGCTCAGAAAACCAGTTCACATGCAATACTCGAAGGCCACTGACTCAAAGGGTCACGAACCACCCCGTGTATCATGAGAGAAAGCCTAGCGTACAGATATAGAAGACAATGCTGGACAGCCCAGCCAAATCTTACAGTCGTGAGGTGCATCAATCTTGCATTACCCATGCAATCAATATTTCTTTGTGAGTGCATGTGATCATCATTTTGACACTTTGTAAGTGCATGAAATTGCTGGAGGCGATCATATGGGTGCAGACGATGGCCCAATGCGTGTTTGCCTTCCTAGCCTACGTTGCTGTGGCGTGTCTCTCTTCCTTCCTGTTTTGCGTCCCAGCTTATTTTTTTATTTAGTTAGCCTTCGCCATTTAAGGTGAATGGAGCAGAGAGTTATAGATATCTTTACCACTCGTTAAACCCAAGACTCATTCATTTCGCGAGAATTTTCCGATCAATAACGCCAATAAAGCGCTCGCCATTGACGCAGCGCTGTCCTCCAGGCTAATTCTGCAGCACACGATTACAAACAGAGCTACGCGCTTTGAGTGGCAATTATGCGTCGAGAGCTACCGTCTTGTGGCCGCCTAATGATGCGTTCGGAAATTATGGGAGCGAGAGGCTTATGCATTCTAATGGAAGGGAAATGATCACGCGCGAATTCTGATCCCCTCTTATACCAGCCTCTCCAGCCGCTTGGTGGGCGTTATACAGGTGTTCTATACTGCATGACAGTGGATAACAGTAGGCTTAGATGTCTATGCACGCAGCGCCAAGGAGATGCAGCAGAGTACAGACACACGTACGGTTATGTACAACTTACAAAAAAAAGTTTACGAGTTACGAGATTTTCTCGTTGCCACTTAACCATTGCAAACATTTTGAATTAATGGTCAGCATGTTGTTATAACCTACGCTGTTACCGAATTACAAGTGTCACACACTGGGTGGCGTTTTCCGTGATGATCGCTTGAAAGATGCCACTGTATGTACTGAGGCACGATCTGTTGAATAGGATAGCAGCTGTGACTTTTGCGCGACAAAAGACGAACACACATGGTTTATCTCTGCGTATCTTGTTTTTGAGCGCAAAAGACATGTTTACAAAATCGCACAGCTTTGCCCAAGAAGTGTTTACCAATAATGACTCAAGAGAATCAAATACGTAGACAGCATAGCGAATGCTACTTTATGTATGCACACGTATACCGAGTTAAAATTGAGATTTGGCGTGTATGTGTTCATTTTGTCTGATGTTTTCACCATTTTTTCTTCGTCTTGGCCATTTTACGATATATCATTATTCTACCCAATCTTAAATTGCACTCAACGAATACCTTTTAATGGGATATTTCTACATAGTTATTAGGGAATTAAGGGCCGCGAAATTCAAAAAGGGCAAGATGCCTATCTAGTAATAGACGTGCTTGCTATTTACTGAAGCCATAATTTATGCATGTAGATTTATTCAAGTTGTCAATTCCCCCGTCATGCAGTAATTGATTCGAATATATATATATATATATATATATATATATATATATATATATATATATATATATATATATATGAATTTGACATTTTTTAACCTTCATTAACCTGGCTCCCACACCTATTAACTGCCCCCCTTGCCCTGACCTGTGCAATGTTGTTTGCCGTGTGAATAAACAAGTCAGTATATATATATATATATATATGAAAGGGAATGTATTTGATGTTATTAAGGTATTGAAATATCTTCAGCAAACTGCGCAGCTGACGGGTCACAAAGAAAGTAGAACAAAAAGAGACAGACGAGCACTGTTTAAGGCTGATTCGGTTTTTAATTAAATTACTTGCGCGCCTGTCCTCCTTTACTTGCTTTTTTCCAACGCTTGTTTTATCAGTATGTGAAGTGACTAGAAGTGATAATAGTATGTATTGTCAGTCAAATATTATTTAAGGACATTTTGTACGGTGGTGAAAATGCTTGAGGTATTGACCATTTGCGGGAAAACTACTGCGGCATAGGCAGTAACGGCACAGGTAGTGCCCTCTACAGGCGTTTTGTTTTTGGTTGGAAAACATCAGCCTGGCCAAGCCGCTGCAGTGATACATTCGTTAGCCGTGGTTGAGCGGCCTTGCTTCCGTAGTTAGGGCAAATATGCGAACCCACTGCGTGAATTATCATACCGAGATACAAGCGTGAAGAGCTGGGCTTGTTAGTTCATGTTAAGGTGCGAATAAAAGCTACGAAAACTACCGGTGACTGTGCATTCGGTTGTGCCTTCGTCGTCCTCGTTTTGAGTATTCGCTGGTTTTTATCGCAGCATAACCGAGAAATTAGCGCTAACTTTGACAGGCTCTCGTCCGCGAGGCTACGTGCTGAAAAGAGATGCTCGAATAACGGCATGTGAAATGTCGGCGGAGCAGGGGCCTTTATTGAAAGAGAGGAGTGTGACGCACGCGGCTCGTCTTGGGTACCGAACCAGCGCCTGCTCTGGTCGAACTAACACTCTCTGATCTCTTTAGTGTACCACGGCCGCACACTAGTCGCGCTCATATCCGCGTTACCACTCAATACTTCTGTTAATACGTGAAGATGCACTCCCACGTATCTGCGCGAACCATTTTTTTAGAAACACGAGTAATTTGATAATCACAATAGTGGCAGCTGCATCGGTAGCCCTTTTATGCACAGTAGGATAAATTCATGTTACGTTATGAAATAGAATGTAGCGTATTAGGAAAGTGCATATTCAGTATTACATCATCACTTGACACTTTGGTGATTTTAACTGGAGACACTTGTATTAGAGTGTACTAGACACGCCTATAGTATGCTCTACTTGTATATATATGAAAACCCCCTCCCAGTAACACAATCACAGTGCGTTCCATCAATGTGACCCGTAGTAACGGCGAACACTGCCGTTTTCACGCAAACACCGTACCTCACAGACGGTGCACAAGCCGTCCTCACTGAACCTATAGTTAATCGACAGACATTTAAAGGTTCAACTTCAAGTGTATAACATAATGTTCGTCTTAAAAGAGCAGGCGTAATGAGCCTGTGAACCGTCGAGGTAGCGGAGTGCAGGTATCACCTCACTTGGTCATTTCTCAGGCTGAAACGCGAGAAATTCTTGTTTTACACCGTGTATACAAACGTCAACAGAATGTTTTTCTCCTTTACCTTCTTGTTTCAGTAACGGGCATGCGTTTTTGTTCATAAAGCAACAAAACAAGCGCATTTCAACCGCTAAACACTGCATTGAGCGTGTTAGTTGACGAAGATGTTTTCCAACCAAAAGCACGAGCGAAGCTTTCCTGTTTACACGACAGGGGGCGCTCACTTTTCCGCAAATGGTCAATTGTACTGACTGTGGTTAAAAACTCCAGGTTCCGATTCTCTCCACTTCTAGGTCCTTATAATTATAACATAGTTTGGACAAGTAGAGCTCCAGCAATTGCTTTTGTTTTAATAAATGTCAATCAAGGTGAACTATATGCAGATCACACGCGAATTAAACTTTTAATTTTAAAGGTTTATGAAAATATGGATTACTAATGCATATGATGTTCAGTTCTGTCTAGATTTATTTTTTAAACGTCTTTAGAAGGTGTTACATAAGGGTGGGAATTTAATAAAAAAAGCAGCCAAGATTCACCTAACATTGCAGATGATTAGTGATGCGTTTTTTGGAAATTAGATGACGAGACAATAGTGACGATAGGGTAGGCAAAGGGATTAAGGGTAATGAAAATGTGGATTAAATGCAAACTAGCAGTTAATGAAGCGTGAGTGAATTAGCTTCTCTCTGTTGTCTCCATTGGGGTTAGCTAAAATGACAGTCAATGTTTTTGAAGTATTTTGGGAAGAAAACGCTTATTCGAAGTGCTATGGAAATGAAACGTATAGACGTATTTCTACATAGCAATCAGAAGGGCAGGTGCCGAATCATACACATTTATGCTTGTCAATACGCGACGTGAACACGAAAACTGCAGCCAATTTCACGCCCTCAAATTTGGGGGACAGCAAAGCTAGAGAATACTACAAACTGTTCTAGTACACTAGTTCGAGTACACAATTGCATACACGAGTGTACACTAAGGTGAATTAGTCTCATTCGGTCATCATCGTCACTGTCATTTCGTTTCACTTATTTCTTTGTGCACTGCCTAGTCACGGGATTTACATATACGACCACAGCCACAACGACTACGACAATGGCGTTGCTTGATGAGGATATCTGTGGTGGCGGCTCAGTGCAGGCTAACACGGCTTCGCTGTTAAAAAAAAAGTAATTCTCAAACTGTGATGAATGCGCCAATTTCGCTGGCTTGAACGAAGTTCAGTTGGTACCAGCATGTTGTCTAAGTCATGTCAGAAAATTAGTCTTATGGATGTTCACTGTACGTTGACGATACGGTCCTATAGAACCTGTATACTGGTCGCGCTCGAAACCTGGAGAATGTCGCGCTGCAAACAGGGACCAAGGTGTCGAGAACGCACGCGGCTGTGATTGTCAAAGCAATTTAATTATAGTGCGTCGCGGTTACACAAGTTTGCACCTCTAATCTTCTTAGCGTTTACTGTATATTGTTTATTAAAATGAGCTAATTTCAGCGCATGGAACAAGGCCTCATTACGACACTGGCACTCACAGGTCAAATGCAAAATATGTAGTGGCACTTTGTTGCATGGCAAGTACACCCAGCAGGTGATGAAAATAGACCCAAACGTCCATGGAATCCTGCGCTCGGTCCAGGTGTACATTCGAAGTATTTACTCCGTAAATAGCCGTAAGATCTGTCGTGAAGCTTAATTTTCGTCATGAGGAGTGACTTTAAACGTACTGCCGCAATGGGAAAAGTATCGCGCCATAGTTCATGCGTTCGAGCGTAATCGGCCGCCACAGTCTACGCAGGTGCGCCAGCAGCAACGGATGTCGACGGGTGGAAATCCTGGCATAATTGCGCCGGCGCCTCGAGCGTTGCCGATTTCGCGCCGCGATGACGACGTCCAGGCCCGCTACTCTGACCGTTAACCGAGGCGAAAGCAAACGCCAGCGGAAAGCGATTATATTGCGGCGTCGACTTAATGAAGCGCCGTGTATGAATGCACAACGACGAGCCACTGCGCCGAGGCGCTCGCGCGAGACGCACTCGAGCTGGCAGTGATTGGAATCGCGCGTGCCTCGTTTATCGAAGCTGCTTTCGAATCGAATCGTATTTGGAGGTGCTTTCATTTCTCAATAATATAGAAATCTAGCATTGTTTCAGTGCTTCCGGAAGCATTAGTGCAATGCAGTAGGTAGTTAACTGCTGTCATATAAATTTACTTATTTACCCCTAATGCACAGAATAGGGCAATACAGAGCACGATACAACAATCACATAATTTGTTAAAACAAAGTAGGTGTACTTACGATGCATCGAGGTCCCAATACTTGATTGATATGTGGGGTTTAACGTCCCAAAACCACCACATGATTAGGAGAGACGCCGTAGTGGAGGGCTCCGGAAATTTCGACCACCTGGAGTTCTTTAACGTGCACCCAAATCTGACCACAACGGGCCTACAACATTTCCGCCTCCATCAGAAATGCAGCTGCCGCAGCCGGGATTCAAACCCACAACCTGCAGGTCAGCAGCCGAGTACCTTAGCCACTAGACCACCGCGGCGGGCCAAAAGTCCCACTACTTGCCTGATATTCAATCTATGAGTGTCCCCCCTCCCCGTAACTAAAACACAATGAAATGTAATAGCGAAAGTAATTACTCCGCAATTAGGGAGACATACAGTACATCTAGAGATACAGTACTGTAGTCCACTGTGACGACATGCAATAAACGATCCATTTGTACGATTGTACAATAAGGTACACATCTAGCGTCTCTCATAATCAAATGGTGGTTTGGGACGTTAAACCCCACAAATCAATCAAGTTAGGTACACATCTAGAGAGAACGCGCGAGTGTGTGGCCGGTGGTCCACGGAGTGGTGAATGTTGACGATATTCGGAAATGCGGCACATGCGCATCGGTTCATCAAGGTGGTGCGCGCCCGGCATCGCCTGCTAATTCTCTGCGCATATGCACTCTGCGTGCTCTGACGAGTAATGACCCTTCCCCGCTTTTCGTTTTCGCACAGCAAATAGATTCCAACTCGGCCCTTCCACTTTAATAAGCCAGTGTTTCATGGTCGCAAACGCAAGCTTAGAAATTCATCATTTTCACTGGTATAGCGCACCACGAACAAGGACACACACAAAGGAGAGATGTACACACACACAGCACTATGTGTGTGTACATCTCTCCTTTGTGTGTGTCCTTGTCGTGGTGCGCTATACCAGTGAAAATGATGAATCCAACCAACCAACTAGCCGGCAACGTGCCTTAGCAAAGCTTAGAATGTTCTCTGCATCAGCCCCCAGAGAGTCTACAATGGGTTCCAAGAAATGCCACTCTTACTGCTTTCACTGCGACTGGGCCGCACTCTCGTGGCGGCTACATTTCCGAAGGAGGCGGAAGTGTTGTATGCCCGTGTACTCAGATTTGGGCGCACGTTAAGAACCCCAGGTGGTCGAAATTTCTGGAGCCGTCCACTACGACATCTCTAATAATCATATCGTGGGTTTTGGGACGTTAAACCCCACAAATCAATCAAATCAAGCCGCACTCTTCGCGCAAGAGTTGCGTTTTTTTCGTTTTTTATATATATACATATATATTCCAGTTTCAACAAAAAAGACTGTTGGTGAAGCTGCTTGTAAGCATTACAATTGTTGTACATCACTTTGTTAAGATTAACGCGCAGGACGCAAATAATCAAGTTTATTCGAGAGCTTACGTAATCACCAGCGATAACATTGGAAGTAACTGTATAAAGACCACGACTTTTGTTTGATGATCAGATTACACACGATCAACGCACTGTTCGCCGCTATCATTGTACAGCGTAAGTTCCATGTAATTTGCCTTTTAATTTTTACGATGAAAGCTGTTACGAAATAACAAGGACTAATTTCGGCAACGTAGTTGTCTGCCACTGCCGGCGCCGGGGTTCGTAACAGCTATAATGCCAAACTAAAAATAAAAAAAAATTAATACCGAGGATACAATGTGATAAAAACCCGGCTGCCCAATATTCTACGCCAGTTATTGAAACCTCGTTACAAACTGACCTTATGCAGACTTCATGACGGGTAGGAAATCACGTGTACATATGTAGTCAAGAGTTTTATAACAATAAAGTTAACGACCAGGCGTCAAACAATGCTAATTGCGTAACGAGTAGGTTGTTGAATGCGCCAACACTACAAAACCCCGATGTGGAATTCTTCATTGTGTCAGCCATGGGTAAAAAAAAAGTGCACATGTATTACAGTGCCTGAAAGTGAATGAGCAAAAAAAAAAAAAGACACTGGGAGAATGGCTTATTATGATTACCTCCACCCAGCACAGCGACTGTTACAGGTTATTTTTTTAAGACCTTACATATGTACGTGAATTCGCAATTCGATCATGTGCTCACATGACGAGAGTTAGTTTAAAGAACACTCAATGTCTTCTGCGCAAAAATCATATTTATTAATAATAAGACAAAACATTGTAGAATGGCTACGTTATTGGTGCTTCCGCAAAGCTTTTTTTAAAAACGCGTGTTGGCACGGTGTTCTCAAGTTCCATACGCGCTGCCGCTTCATAAGGAGCATATCTTCGAAACTCCTTGGAGGGTTATATGAGCACAGAAAGGCGTCTGAAAAGCTTTTCAAGTGTCTCAACGCGGTGTCGCAATGGTTGTGTGAACCCTTAGTTGAACTGCCGCGGCACGTTGCGTAGCAAGCTGCAAAATAAAGAAAAGCTGAGACGCGCTGAACTTTTCGAGATTGATGGGCCGTCGGGTCGGCGTGAAACCCGAGGCTGTTATGAGCTTCGCTTAGCGTGTCTAGGGTGATAAATTCCAGCAGCGAAACCTTAGAGTTTGGCGCTTTAAGGCACTGGCCGAGCTCGCTGAACGCCTGGCGAGCGCTGGCCGAAGAAGCGTACGCGTCCAGAAAGAGCTCGCTCAAAGCTCGAGTCATCTCCCTGCCGACACCAGCGAGGTTCATTGTGTGCGAGCCATCTACGGCGTACAGGGGAGAACGAGAACGCGTACGGGAGCAGGGCGAAGTCGTCTTCGAGTCTGGCGTGTAGCTGCAACTGTCTCATGGCATCGTACACTGTGTCGGACGCGTAGTACGCGTAGGACAAGCCAACCGTTTGCCAGTTTTGTATGAAGGAATCGGTCATGTTTGGCAGCGCCCTGGCGTCGCCCGGGGATATCCCGGCGTACTTCCCGTCGATGACCGCAAAAACGCGCGCTGTCGAATTCCACTCGGAGACGACGGTGGTGTTCTTGTCGTAATACCGCCAACGCTCGACGCGCCGAAGGAACGCCTCGCGAACGGGTGATGGCCAGTGTCTCGGCGGAAGCGCGGGATCGCGGCAAGAGAATGTCGGTGCGGTAATAGGAGAACGCGGCGTTGCCGGCGATCAGGTACGTCTTTCTCAGGCAGAAAGATCCGTGCATCACGGCTGCTCGGTACTCGTCGCCGTAGTAGTTGACGATCAGGTGCCTGTTGGCAAAGAGAGCGGCTACCTGCACGGTACACCAGGAAAGTAGGAGAAACGCATCCGTTCGCCGTACTCCGACCACAGCTCAAAAAACTTTTCGACGAAAATCGCTTTTTCTGTCCAGTATATAACCTCGCTCTTAATATTCACCCCTTATGCTTGAAGGACCTTGCTCCAACGTTCTTGGGTCAAGCTGGCACTTTGAATAAACAAGGAGCCGGTTTTAAGCACATCTCTGTTGCTTGGCGACCGAAATGCCTTCTCTAGAGGCATCAGAAATTTACGTTCCACTTCTTCCGTCCTCCTCCAGTGTCACGCTTATTTGAGCCTCTGTAGGTGACTGAGCAAAGTTTCGGCTCAGCATGTCGAAGTAGTAAGACCTCTCCAGACCTTTCCCGCGAACGGCCAGGGCCTTTTCCAAAGAAATCGCAAAGGTATGTACGGGCGTAAGTAGCACGCACGTCTTGCCATCTTGTTCGTCCAATTCTACGTGTAGAACTGCGCTCCAGTGTAGCTTCAGCGAAGAGTAGAAGATTGTCTGTAGAGTGTCCACAGGGCCTCGCGGTCGACTGGGCCACACAATGCCAATATCACGAAGCGCTTTGGTAACGGCGTCCGTTTCATCTCTTGTGCCTCTGAGAATCGATACGCAGCTCCTGAAGAAGGTGCTGGCCACAGGCCTCGGCGTCATCTTCGTCGGACAAAAGTGCTCGTCATCCTGGAGATCCTGTCTAATGTCGCCTTGAAGGATTCCTCGCGCACGCTCAGCTTGTGTCCCTCGCGCCAGCCGTCGCAAACGAATCTCGTGAAGCTGTCGCACGGGCTCGCGCTGTCGTTGAGCGACTCGCGCAGGCGCCGAGAGAACTCAGCACACGCGTGGCTACGGCACACGTCGGGCGTCGCCGGTGGCCTCCGCTTAATGGCGGCCACCGCCAGGAACAGGATGAGGCTCACGCCCAATGCCACCGCGCACGATCCCGCACAGAAGGTGAGCACCAACAGTGGGGCTGTCGGCTTCGAGTCCTGCAACGTACACGACAAACGGGGTCACCACGTGCATCTGTGTGACGCAGCAGTAATAGCAACGGTGGGTGCGTAATTATTACTATGTCGCATCATACAGATACCTAAAACAAGCGAACGATGAAAATCGGTGTTCCACAGCGCATGAAAAGAGCATGAACAAAGAAGGAACACACAACTGCGTTGTCTGTTCTTTGTTCGCCCTGGTTCCATGTGCTGTGAAACATTGAGTTATGCAGCGGTAACGTCCAACGCACAAGCTCAGCGCAATATGAAAGGAAGCAGGCCCCGTGCTCGTTGCGAGCACTCGCAATCGTGTGATCATCTTCATCAACATCATCATCGTCGTCGTCGTCGTCATCGTCATCATCAGCCTGGCTGCACCCACTGCAGGGTAAGGCCTCTTCCATTATTAGCATATCAACCGGTCTTGTGCTTTCTGCTGCCACATTATACCTGTGTATATAGTATTATCTCATTGGCACCACCTAACTTTCCGTCTCCCTTTCGTGCTTTTGCTTTTCTTGGAATCTAGTCAGTTACCCTTAATGACAAGCGGTTATCCTGCCCCCGGTGCCCGTCCCCTGACCATTTCTTGTTCTTGATTTCAACTATGATATCCTTAACTACGGTTTTTTCCCCTGACCCACTCTACTCTCTTCTTGTCTCTTAAGGTTGCACCAATCATTTTCTTTCCATCGCTCGTCGCGTCGTCCTCTATTTAAGCTGAACCCTCTTGTAAGCCTCCAGGTTTCTGCACCGTAGGTAAGGTACTAGGCAAGAAGCAGCTGTTATATATCTTCCCCTTGAGGGTTAGTGGCAGATTACCATTCATGATTCGAGAATCTTGCTGAATATGATTCACACCATCCTTATTCTGCTATTTATTTCACTGTCTTGGTTCGGCTCCGCGATTACTACCTGTCCTAAGTAGCCATATTCCTTCACGGCTTCCTGCGTCCTCCACCTATCGCGAAGTGCTGCTTTCTGCCGAGACTGTTGCACAATACTTAGTTGTGTGCATATAGAGACTTTCAGTCCTACTCTTCTGCCATCCGTGTCCAGTTCAGTAATCATGAGCTGCAATTTGTCCTCTTAGTTACTCATCAAGGCAATATCATCAGCGAATCGCTTGTTACTAAGGATACTCTCCATTAACTCTTATTCTTAACTCCTCCAATCTATGGCTCTGAAAACCTCCTGTAAGCACGCGGTGAATAGCACCGAAGAGATAGTGTCTCCCTGCTTTGCACCTTTCTTTATTGAGATTTTGTCGCTTGCTTTATGGAGAACTGTGGTGACTGTGTAGCCACTGTAGATATCTTCCGGTATGTTTATGTAGGGTTCGTCGATGCCTTGACTGCATAACTGCTGGTGTCTCGACTGAGTCAAACGCCTTCTCGTAATCTATGAAGACTATCTATAGGGGTACTTTGCATTCCGCGCATTTTTCTATTACATGAGTGCTGGTATAATTACGGTCTGTTGTGTAGTCTATACAAAATCCTGCTTGGTCCTCTGGTTGATTTAACTCTAATGTCCACCTTAATTCTATTAGCTATTATTTTTGTATATAGTTTGTAGAGAACGTACTGTAAGCTGATCGGCCTGAACTTTTGAAGTCCTTCACGTCTTCTTTCTTAGGGATTAATATGATGTTGGCGTTCTTCCAAAATTCTAGCACCCTTCCCGCCAAAAAACACTTTGCACAATAAGGTGGCCAGTTTTTCTAAAACAAATTTTCTGCCATCGTCCAGGAGGTCCGTTGTTACCCTTATTCCTCAGCAGTGGCTTTGCCTCCTTGCATTCCGTCTAGGGCTTTCCTTACTTACCCTGTCGTTACTAGTAAGATTTCGAATTCTTCTGGGTTGTTATTGCTTCTTACGATATCACCCTGCTTGTTTCGGCTTCTGTACACCTCCATCTTATTTAACATCCTCTAATTCTTCGAATAGCACAGCTAGACTAGCCTCACTAAATGACGTTCTAGCGTTGAACGTAGTTGAGATTCCAATGGCGGCCTGTCGGTACCTAGATTCTTAACACGTTCCGCTGCGTCACTGGTCTGACCACCACCTTGGACAGCTGCTTCCAGCCGCTGGAAACTGAGGGCCAAGGGTTAATTGGTAAGCTCATAAGGGAGGTTAGTGGGCAAGTACTGCACGTTAGGGTGGCGAATCCTGCTCTAGTGAGGGAGTGAATTACCGGAAGGTGGTCGCCAGTGAAGACGCATTCTAGACCTCTTCTATTTCTCTCCCCCTTTTAACAATT
Organism: Rhipicephalus annulatus; assembly: GCA_013436015.1. Lineage (NCBI taxonomy): Eukaryota > Metazoa > Arthropoda > Arachnida > Ixodida > Ixodidae > Rhipicephalus > Rhipicephalus annulatus. The sequence continues at coordinate 11,977 of WOVY01004480.1, forward strand.
TCTTCATCACTCATTTTAAGTAAATACACGATTGGAAGTTGTCCGGCATCTGCATTCGAACTGAATTTTGTCACGGAATTCTAGGCTGCTGTACTAGCTCTAGGTATAGGGGGTCTGTTTCACTTTCTTAGCAGCGTAGAATACAACTTGACCGCCTATCAGCTGTCAACTTCACATGACTCGTAGCTCACCTGGCCTTTCCTTCATTTTCCTTAAAAAATAATAAAACAACACCCGGTATGATTTTGACCTTCTGACCTTGCGAGCTTAGGCCGGCTTAGTGCCTTGAATGACCCTTCTACTCGTGCGTTTATTCTCCTAACTTCTTCCTGTCTCCTCAATTTGACATTGCTGGCTTCGAAGTGTCCGCAATGTCAGAGTTTCACTTATTTCGAGTTGTGGCACTCCTAATGTGACGTTTGCTGTCAACTGAAGAGTTGTGCGCACCAGTTTTTTTAACTACTAGGCTATGTTTATGTTATTGTTACTTTGAGTGTATACGTCGCGGGCGGTTGAATGCGTGAAAAGTAAACACGAAAACCGTCTAACTGCTAATGATAGACTGGCGCTGCCTTCAAGGCTATTTGGTGGCATTTAAATTAGTAACTAAAGCTTTGTAAATATAATCTAGTCCTGACTCGGGAGTCGTATATACGTACTAGTAATTACAGGTATACGGCTTGCCGGTAAGAAGCAAATTAATTTCTACTTCTAGAGAGCGGTGAAAAGCAAGACACTTCGTTTGAAAGTAATGACATATTTGCATCGCTCTCTGCATAGCGTCAGCTTGAATTGATAGATCCTGACGACTCCCGACACCACACACATACACAACGATAAGTCCATGTGACAGGTTCAGATCTCGTTCAGTGTCATGTGCCCTGCCATCGAAATAGTGAAAGAGTGGTGGTGATATCGCGTTTGAGGTCTAAATGTTGCCATTAGGAATGTTTGTGTCATATGGGCACTGCAAAATACTCAGAGGAATTCGGTAGCTACGTTTGTGTTATCGCGCCATGATTTTCCCAATGGCAACCACACAAGATATACTACATATAGTACTCCATTAATGAAAGCGGTACAGCGTCTGAGAGAAGTACGATCATGACGTTCGAATATAATAGAACATATGCCCTCCTGAACGAGGGGCTTTCTTTTTTTACTTAAACAAAATTGACAGAGAGAGAGAGAGAGAAAAAAAAAAATTTCTGCAGCAGGCTTAAGTACATTTGCTACTAAATGCTGCAATTCCAAAATATTAGGTGTGTATAAAGAGGCTAAGTATTCGCAGAAAATGCCGTGGACAGGCGAAAGGAATCAACAACATGTGGGGGCGCGAACTTGCAGCTGTTCGCTTGTGGTATAATAAAGAATAAACATGTTCAAGCGAGAAAGTAGACGCATGACGTCATCGTCCTGTTACATGCGCGGATGAGATAGACTTCCGCCGACTAGATAGCAGAAATAGCGACTATACGAACACCAGGAAAACTTGAAACGATCTTTCTTTTAGGAACACTGACACATTCCACTGCTGAGACAGCCTGTAGGATTGATTTCTGGCTAGCATTCATATATCTATCAAAGATCGACCGCTAATGTATCTTGGAACGTATTTTACACGATTACGGAAGTAATAGTGGAAACTACGCTGCCAGTCGAGTGCTATATACGCTGCATCCCGTGAAGTTTACATTTTGCCTAAATGAAAAAACGCCATGGTAAAATACCCCAAATCTGATTCCTTACTGCATTAAGAGTTTCTCTTATCTGCCGTGATTGCTTAGCGACTAGAGTATCACACTGCTAAGCGCGATGAAGCGGGTTTGATTCCTATATTGTTCAGTTTATTTTCCTGAAAGGCCCCGCTTACAGGGGTGTTATGAAAGGCGTGGGGTTATAATACAATGAATAAATGACAAGAAAATATTCATACTATAACGAAAACACGGAGTAAGTGATCAGATCGTACAAACAATGATAACTAATTTCGCAAAATAGAGGACACAGCGGTATCGAACCTATGGTGGTTATTTGTAGATAGAACATGGTGGGTAAGGGCATTGCAATCTGACGCCGTTCGAGGAAAAAAATGCGGTGGAGAAGATAGTTGTGTTGTGCATTCGACATGCAAGAACGTTTACCCGAGTGCTTAAATTAGCTAAACATAAACTACCTGTGATGAAAAATAAACGCGGAACACATTCTTGACGTAAACTGCTTAGTACCTCGGCATCATCCGCCCTTGTCGCCCTCACTCGATAAAACGCACAGTTCCTAAACAAGCCCGTAATATTCACAAAATAATTACTTGACTAAGGACTCATTGCGTAGTGTGTATGTACTCACCTTAGAACTAAGGTGCGTGCGGCTCAAGCTTCCGCACCCCGAGATGAGATGGAATCCATGGTTTCCCCTGTGTGTCGTTTGACCCAGTACGCGGGAGCTGCGAAGCTCGGCTTCTCTGTACTCTGCCATCATTCGCTCCCCGGCTGCCTGCTGTTTCCACGGCCTGGGCAGTTGTGCCGACTCACGAGCTAGATTGGACGAAGCACACCCATGTTCGTGGCCTCCATTTTGAACGGTTGGGGTGAACGGGGCCGTGGCTGCTCCTCCCTCGAGTGTTGAGGCCACCAGGACGTTGCCGGTGCCTCGTCAGATGCATCGTCGGTCAAATGCTCGTTGAACTCAGTACCGTTGGAGAGGTTGCTCGCCCTCCTCGTCAGCCAGGGCCGGTCAGCTGCAGAGCACGGTCGATCTTGTGCGGAATTTACACCAGATGCAGGTTTTACGATGGCCGAGTCTACCAGGGGCCCAACAATTGGCGATCTTGCAGTGCCTTCTGAACTGGTACGTCTTTTGGCTTCTTCGGCAACTGGGGAGCGCTTGGGTTCGCTTCTCGGGGATCGCCTTGAGGGTGGTGCCATTTCTTCCGGAGCACGCAGCGTCGCGAACAAAGCCAGCTTTCTGTGTTTCACGTCAGGAGGCACTTCCCTGTTGATAGGCGGAGCAGAGTGGAGTAGAGCCTTGTACGGGCGGCCTTCCAGGCTGACGGTGAAATTCTTCTTCTTCCATTATCACGCGACCCGCGCGCCAGCTAGCCATATTCTTGTTCTTGTTCACCTTCTCTTGTGGCTCATACCCACTGTGTGGGATCGGCCGAGAATTCACGGTGCGCAACACTGACCTCTTTTTTCTACTGACACTGACTGGGAACTGTTTTTGTACAATTCAGTGACTGAAGGCTGTTGGCTGTAGTCGAAACCGAGGTGTGTGGTGTGTATGCGTCATGGTCCTGGCAACAAATTTGCAGAAGCTCAGGGGAATCATATGAGAACAAAGACTGCCGCATGGCGCTACCGTTGAAGCCAGATGTCTTCTAAACAGCGAAATTGCATGAAGCACTTCTACTGTGTTAACTTCTCTGAGTTTTAGTAATTTTCTGATATACCTTCTTCACTCATTCTGAACACCACACAATTGTGGTGAGTAGGTGGTACCTTAAGGCACCACCTACTCCAACATAACTAAACTTATTCTATTAAGGAAGAGATACGTTGCTTATAATAAAGTAAATAGTAAATGGTTAACACATTATTAGTCACTTATTGCTGGGAGTTTCACCCTGTTCAGCCCAGAAAGCTCTTTGAGGATAACCGCCCAACAGCAACTGGAAATTAGTCGACCGAGTGGTGCCTGATGCTCACACCGCCGATGTGATTACCGTCTAATTCGACGTGTGTACGTGCTCGGTTGGTCTTCTTTTACACTTTCCGCCTAATTATCGGGCTATTTCGAGGGGAAGCAATGAAAAAAATAGAACAGTATAGTGCACATTGACATTTTGAGCCGCTATCATTCAATGTAAGCTGAAACTAAACCATTAAGGAAAAAAAACATTAACTTACTTACGATTGAAGGCAAAGCTTTGTTGTCAAAGTCCCTTCCCTTGTTTTCTTCCCGCTCCTAAAGCCATTTTTACTATCGCGTTACATATGGTGGTATTTCCTCGTTTCTGGAACAATACAATAGTTCCACCAGTTGATAAAGAAGGCTGTACGAGTGATGTGAAAAATTATTCTCCCATGTCCCACCCAACCTGGTAGTCGAGTGACTATTGTGCTCAATTGCTGACCCGCAGGTCCCAGGATCCGATCCTGGCCCAACAGTAGCATTTTCGATAGAGGCGGAAGTGCTTGTATTTAGGTTTAGTTGCAATGCACACAACCCCCAAATTATTAGAATTTCTGGACCCTACACTAGGCATCTTTCAAACGTATGATGGTTTAGGACCCCATTAAACGCCTGATTGATATGTGGGGTTCAACGTCTCAAAACCACTACATGATTATGAGAGACGCCGTAGTGGAGGGCTCCGGAAATTTAGACCACCTGGGGTTCTTTAACGTGCACCCAAATCTGAGCACACGGGCCTACAACATTTCCGCCTCCATCGGAAATGCAGCCGCCGCAGCCGGGATTTGAACCCGCGCCCTGCGGGTCAGCAGCCGAGTACCTTAGCCACTAGACCACCGCGGCGGGGCAGCCCCCATTAAACGCCATTAATTAATGTTATTCTCCCATGTCCATGTTGTCGTCATTCCCAAGAGATGTTGAAATAGCTGTGTTTATACGTCTGTGGTTTTACTTTAATCGGAATGTTCGGATTTTTCAAAATAGTTTGGGGCATGTATGCCGAAACTAACCTTGTTGTTTTTTTTTATTCTGCGGCCTGTAGTTGTTGCTAAGCGGCATCAGTTCGGCACAGTTTATATCGACCTCTCAAAGGCACTTGACGTTGTTTCTGAAGAGCCCATTGTCCCAAACATTTCGACTTAGGCTGTCAGCTTTATCCTGCGGCACGCTGATTAAGGACTCCTCTCATACAGGAGACGCTGATGATCTTTGTTTTTGAATAATTAACCTCTGCGGTTACGGAAAGGCCTTTTTAGGCACAATTTAAAACACAATCTTCCTGAATTCTTGCTTCACACGCTTTTCTCTTGTGCAAGTACGGCGAGCTACCTTACCGCGAAATCGTATCGTTGCGTGAGTATAAGAATAGCGGTAATAAGAATTCTGTTGCTTCATGCTACACCGATTTTTCATGCATTATTCAAATGAAAACAGTTCCTTTCTTGCAAAGAAAACTGTCCACTTTACATTCCGGGCAATCCCCCTTAGAAAACATTCCGTTGGAAAGGGCAAGTTGTATGCCTCACAAAAATATCAAACGACTACCGACTAACCTGCAAAAAAAAAGACGTATACAGGCAGTAATATTGCATCCTTCAGAACGACCAAAACGAGAGCAACAGTTATCAATAGTGATCTGCGTTGTTTATCTTCGTATTTTCATTTCGTTTGCTCGAAGTTAGTTTGATTGTGTTGTAGCGGAACAGTTTCAAATTGAGCAATACAAAAAAAAAAACTTAACGTGTTCAATTCATTTCCCGTATGAGAAGTTTCTTAAACGTGTCCTCCTCCTCGATGTCTTGGACGCGAACATGTACGCTCATGTTAAAATTATAAATACGCGAAATGGGCGTTAGAATAAGGCGATAACAACGTGACCACTTATTGTTTAAACAATATTTATACTCATGCCTCATGCCTGTATTTACTCTTGGCTGTACCTTTCAACTTTTCTCGCCCGCCTTTGCATGTCGAAGAGTTTTCAATTAAAATTAATTTAAATGCCTACTACTAGTCCGATTACAAGCATTTTTACACGACCGAAATACAATATACGTTGCGTTATCACCTTCAAATGTTAGGCTTTGTATTTGAACTTTTAGTGATGATGATGATGATGATGATGATGATGATGATTCCACAGACATGCTCACACCCACTCATGGGGATCGGCCAAGAATCGATGACTTAATTAGGTAAGATTTTTTTTTCAATATCGAAACCACCCACCAGAAAAAAGAAAGAAAAAAGAAAAGACACCCTAGGCGGAATGAAAGGAGTGCAATAGTTGTTTGTCACTCGTTCAGACGAGACAATTATTTATTACCTTGATTGACATCCTTGATTAACATTTTCTTTTTTTGGTGCATTGCTGCAGCTCTTTTTGTTCAGGCTTAATGTATTTTTCATTGTGTAAAACAAGTCGCCTTTACTTAGGCCCAGAGCTGTTCATGAGAATTTGTTAGATATGAATGAACAGTTGGGATATCATCTGGTGTTTTGGCGACATAACACTTCTCTTACTTTAGCTTGGCTGGCACATGATGACGCAAGAAAAACAGCCCTCGTTTTCTCGACAGATCTGCCTGCGTGTAGAATTCACCAAGGCGCGGGGATGTGCAGCCCATGATAGCGTTCGCCCGTCGCTCGTAAACTACACAAATGTCCCGGCAAATGATGCCAACGGCGGCAGCTATCGTGGACTTCGCCATCATCGTCGCTTAGCCGCGCGCCTAGCGAAGACTAATGGCCGGCGTTGGCAGCGGCGAGGCGCCAGTGACGCTGATCTCTTTTCCATCTGCGGATTATCGGCGGAACGCGAACACGTCCATCGTGTGTGACGTTCTGATCTGCAAGCCGAGGAAAACAACCTGGGTTGCTCTGCTGAAAGCCTGTCGTCAAACCGTCGCTTATTTAGCAGCAGCTCCCAGTGTGATTGTTTAGTACGGTTACTAGTACTGTTTAAACAGTACCCTTTGATGGGAAAAATCAAATACAAAAGTGACAGGGTTTTCCGCTAGGGGCCCTGGAGTGCGGCTGCACCATAGAGCAACATAAAAATGCACTTCACATGGGCTCCTACTTTCCATGCTAGTTTTTGTGGTTCAACGCTGTGCTAGTTCTGAGTTTTTTTTTGTGTTGGCCGATTCACCAAGTTGCAAGGAAAGGACTGACACCTCCCACTAAGTGGTGAGTGATTATCTACACCAAGCTCTTAACATCTCGACGCCAAGGTCCTCCCCGCTAACCTTTACGCCGTGATCCGACGCGCGAGCGCGTCTCGCACTTGGGGTTCGCGTTGCATGTACTGTACACCTGCCGAACGCATGGGCCCGGGAAGGAGCTTCTTGTTCCCCTCTTGACCAGAAAACTTGATTAGAGGAAGACTCCTCTTACTACCCACCCCGTAGGCTTTCAAAGCGAGCAGATGGCTAATACAGGACCACAAGAAGAACCAACATAATGCAAACCGACGTGCACGCTGAGACGCCCACGGAGAAATCGGCATGGACATATGATGTCAAACAACGGCAAAACAACAGGAAAGAAGCATATAGAATATCTGAAAGACGGACGCAAAGAAACGAGCGCCAAACCTGATTCAAGAACCCAACGAGAAGCCCGAGAAGAGCCCGTGGCTACGCAAAAAGCGTCGAAGCAACGCAACTTGAAGATGCCCCCTTTCCTACAGATGACTTTAAAATCGTCTATAGGCACCCGGCAATGCAGTTTACGAGATCTGATGGTAGCGCCAGAACACACAGCCTAGTGAGTAGGCGCAGCAAAACCGAGTCTTCGAATGCGTAGCCTAGCGAGTAGACGCAGCAAAATCGGACTTGCACGTGCATATCATTTTCTTTTAGTTGTGAGCAGGGGGGTAAGACTGATTACGTAAGCGCCCAGGAAGCGTTCTTTGAAAACTTGCCAAAAAGGGCACTGACACTTCAGCGTGTCACTGTGTTAAACGAGCGTTCAATTTTCTTAGTATCCCTGGCGGTTGGTACCAACAATGCTGAGGCGGCCCACAAAGCTTCGTCGCGCCCTATTGTCCACTGTCGGGTGCCTATAGGCCACAAGCCAGACTCAACTTGTCGAAATGGAGTCTAACATCAATCATGCACGCTATCGGACGATCAAGCGGTCTCACGCAACAGGATTTCTGTGACAACGTTCGAGTTCATATGCAAGGCGTTGGAAACATCATCACTGCTAGTACCGCCGACACCGAACGCGCAACCAAGCTGAGAAGCATTGTTACCATCCAGTTAGGTGGCACTTTTTTCAGTGTGAACCCCCACGTGAGACATCCCGACGATGTATGCAGAAGTGTCATCTACGGACTTCTCCCAGGAACCAGCAGTGCCGAAATTGTAGCTAGCCTCAGAGTCGACTCATGGTTCTTGGCGCTTGAATACTTGGTCGGTCTTCCACCGCCGTCATCACTTTCGATGGCCCACACGTCCCGTACTACATCACCTACCAAAGTGGATACTACCGCTGCAAACTATATCGAAAGTGAGTGCAATTCCATCGCAAATGCGGTGCCATTGGGCACCGACAAGACATTTGTCCCAAGCCCACAGAACACTTCTGTTACAAGTGCGGACAAGACGCAGTCACCACAAATCACCAATGTATTCCCAACTGCAAACTATGCGAACCACCCCACGAACCACCAGCAAGGAATGCAAGAAGAAGCTACGACCAAACCCACCACCTTACCAAGTTAGACAACAAACACTCGAGAAGGCGAAAGCCTGATTGAACGGCTGTAGTTCCCGCAGTGGAGACATCCTCGAGCTTGACAAACCATATCTTAGCCCCAGCGGCACACTGCATGACAAGCGTGGCCGAAGCAAGTCTACGTTTATTCTGCAATCGCGCTCCAGATCTCGCACAAGATCTCGCTCACTCTCCGCCCAGCGCCTCAGCTATACTGAGGCAACACGCGTAGATTTGACTTCACTGAACAACAAGATCACTCCAGATTGCTCATCTATTGAATTCACTGCATTCAAGAATTTGGAAAAAATGCCTTTGAATCAGCAAAACGTTCTTCAAAGCCAGCGTGACGAGCACCAAAGACAAGGTACAGTTGTCGATAAGCTCGCAAAGCTATGCCAAGAACAAGAGAACATATCACCGAGAAGCAGAATGCAAGCATACAGTCTCACTATACTATTCGAAGAACAGCACTAAGCTAAACAACTGGCCACGAAACTCACCACACCAGATATTGAAGCTGTAGTGGAGGCCAAAGTACTCTTTTTATAGAAACCAAAGTCTCCGCCCTTGTTGACTCGCAGCTCACGGCGACAGTAGAGCCACAACGCACAGCAGCAGTCGAGTCGACACTCGAAGCACTCGTCGTGGCTAAGTTGGAGCCCATTTCCGCCCAAATCGGTGACACGTTCATGACGCTCAGCCATATCATGGACACTCTTACAGCCCAAATCGACGATCTCAAGTCGCAGCTAACTAACTTCATAGCTCATTTCAAGAACAACTGCATTAGTCACGCGGAACTTGAAGACTGCCATGGTAGAAAAAAAAAACACGCCCACAGAGAGAAAAAGTTTCTCACTCCTCTTCCGAAGGCGAGCAGGTTAACGTACAAGATATTCACGAAGATGGCAGGCTCTAGAATAGGATTTCTACTCTGCAACCAACTTTTCGCATTTGGCAGTGGAACTGTCGATCGTACAGACCCTGACTGGCAATCTACAAGAATTTATAAAAGTAATTCAACCCGACCTTATCGCTCTACGAGAGAACAATACTGAAAAAGTGTGGCTTGTAGGATACAAAACCGTCGCTCTGATTACAAGAACCACCATTCTACTCAAGAAAACTGTTTCGGCTCAAGCAGACAGGATAGAGAGAGAGAGAACACAACTTTATTGTCGTCAGACTTAAGGAGGTAGGTGACCCGCCAGGCTGAGCTTGGTGGCCACCTCCTCTGCCCTTTGTACGGCCTGGAGCTGAACGGCCAGGCTGGTGGAGGTCAGAACTGCCTCCCACCCCTCTGGCGAGGGAGCGGCTAGGAGATCGAGAGAGGGGGGATCTTCCCTGCAGGCCCAGAGAATGTGATTAAGTGTGGCTATTGAGCCACAATGCGAGCAATGCGGATCAATCGAGTCGGGGTATATACGTGCATAAATGTATGGGCACGGAAATGAATGTGTTTGCAAGCGGCGGCCAGATAACCTCCTGGCGCTTAGTTAGCTTATGGTGCGGGGGTGGTTTTGTCTGCCTCGAAAGACGGTAATATTGTGTGATGTCATGGTAGGATGTCAAGGCTTCACCAGGGTTTTCCAAATCAGAGGCGGGTACCACCGCTCGGCTGACGAATCCTCGAGCATATAGGTGGGCCGCCTCGTTCCCTGGGTTCCCCGCGTGAGCCGGCACCCATACCAGCGCAATGGAGGATAGTGCGTCTTCCTCAGCATCTGTAAGGAGACTGGGCAAGAGTAAACGCAGAGTTGTGGGGGCCACAATGCCACGTGCGAAGTTGGATATAGCAGCCTTTGAGTCACTGAGTATAGTGGTGAATCCGGATGCTGCTGCTAGCGCTATCGCCGCTTCCTCAGCTTCTGTCGTATTAAGCACACGGACAGAAGCAGCCGCTTTAATTTGAGGTGAATTGGCGTTGTTGCCGGGGAGAGTGATTACGCTTATTGCATATGCTTTAGTAAACTCTCGGTATTGGGCGGCGTCAACGTACGCAACGGTTGGGTTGGACGCGTAAGTTTTTTGCAAGAATTTGGCCCTCGCTTTCCTTCTACCGTCGTGATGGCTGGCCAACATGTTCTTTGGCAGTGGTTTATGAGGAATTTCTTTCTGATGTTGGGGGGGATGACAGCCGGATCGTTACCCGTAGGAGATACCACATGGTCAATTTTAGCAAGGATCCAACGCCCCGTCCTGCTTCCCTGTAATCGGTGAATTTGCGCCGTAAGATGCGCTTCAAGAAGTTCTTCTAAGGTGTTATGCAGCCCAAGACTGAGGAGGTGCTCTGTCGATGTGTTTCGGGGGAGACCCAATGCCACCTTATACGCTTTGCGTATGAGCCGATTTAGTTGGGCTCGCTCAGATTGAAGGAGGTGCAAATAAGGAAGGGCGTACGTGAAGCGCGACAAAACGAAGGCTTGAATTATCTGTAGCAGTTCTTTCTCCTTCATGCCTCGATTGCGAGCGCTCACTCGAGATATAAGATGGGCCGTCTGGTTTCACGGTTACGGTGAGACGGTCTAGCGTAATGTTGTTGTGGTGGTTTGTTTGCACAATGAGTCCGAGTACTCTCATGTGGGCCACCTGCTTAATTGGCGTGTCATTGACATACACGTTAATACTAGGAAGTGGAGTCTTAATTTTGCGGCGATCTGGAGGTCGCAGTAATAGTAGCTCCGATTGCTCTGGGAACACTCCAAACCCGCTTCTGACACGTGCTGAACGACTACGTCGGTTGCTCTTTGAAGAGTCTCCTCGATTTGACCATCGGATCCCACCGTCGTCCAGAGCGTGATGTCATCTGCGTAGAGGGTGTATCGCAGGCCGGGTATCGTGTCAAGTTTGGGAGGTAGTGACCTCATAGCGAGGTTGAAAAGGAAAGGGGACAAAACAGCTCCCTGCGGGGTGCCGCGATCACCGAGTGTGATGAGCTTAGAACGAAGGTCACCCACTGAGAGTTCAACCGTTCGATTAGATAAGAAAGCACGGACGTAGTTAAATATGCGTTCCCCGGATCGTAGTTCGGACAGACTGCCTAAAATGGCACTATGCTTCACGTTGTCAAATGCTTTGTGAAGGTCCAGACCGAGCAAAGCCTTGGTACTAGTGCCACTCTCAGGTCGTAGGAGATCGTGATGCAACTGGATGAGCGCATCCTGAGTGGATAGATGGGCCCTGAAGCCCAGCATTGTGGGGGGAAGTAGGCGGTGCTCTTCCGCGAAATTTTGCAAGCGACAGAGGACAACATGCTCCATTAGTTTGCCCAGGCAGGAGGTCAACGAGATTGGACGAAGATTCTCCAGGTCGAGTTTCTTGCCCGGTTTCGGTATAAACGCGACCCTTGCGTGTTTCCATTCTGATGGCAAATGGCCGGACCTCCAGCACTCATTCATATATTCAGTAATGGCCCCTACCGACTTTGGATCGAGGTTGCGCAGCGTCTTATTTGTCACCCCGTCAGGACCGGGTGCCGATGTTGTACGCAGTTTATGTAGCGCTATGCAAACCTCACTTTCCGAAATGTCGGCGTCCAACTGTTCGTTGGCTGTTCCAGTGTATTCAGGCAACTGCTCTGTGCTGTTCTGTTTCTGAGATGTGTTGATGTAGCGGGTGATGAGCTCCTCCAGCAGCTCTTCGTTGGTGCCCGGGTATTGATGGACAATTCGCGCGAGCTGTTTGCGTGCGGCCGACTTGGAGCTACCAGGGTCCAGCAGGTGTCGCAGAAGATGCCACGTTTTCTTGCAGCCCATCTGGCCATTGAGGCTGCCGCAAAGTTGGCCCCACTGTTGGCGTGTTAGCACAGCGGTGTGGGCTTCTAATTCACGTTCGAGCCTCGAGATGCGGCGGCGGAGCCTTGTGTTGTGACGTTGGCGCCGCCACCTACGCATGAGGCTTTCATGCGCCTCCCACATATGTAGAAGGCGTGAATCTGTTGATGGCTGTTCCGGAGTTACGTCTGCTTGGTATGTTGTAGCGTCCACATCTCGACTCAAAGAAAGTATCCATTCGTTCAAGTCCAATACCGAATCGGGTGCCGTTTCTTTGCGCAGTTGGCGGAATTTATCCCAATCTGTAATGCGAGCTGTGGCTCGTTTTTTTACATTGCTTGTGGTTAACTCAATGGTTACCGCTAGAATGAAATGGTCACTTCCTACGGTGTGACCTGTGTTTTGCCAACGGGCACCCTCCGTGTTTTTGCAAAGGGAGAGGTCTGGGGTAGTATCTCGACATACGCTGTTCCCGATTCGCGTCGATTGCTCCGGATCATTGAGGATACTGAAACCTAGGTCGTGTATGATGCTCCATAATCGGCGACCCTTGGGGTTGGATTTCGGGTATCCCCATTCGGGATGTTTTGCGTTAAAATCGCCTAGTACGAGCAGCTTTGCATCCTTCGCCAGATTTGTTGCTTTCCGAAAGATGTAAGGTAGATCCGCAGCTGTATCTCTTGGAGGGCTGTATATATTTAAAATGAAGAGTGGCTTGTCTCCTCGTCTTTTTGGTATAATTTCCACCAGTGTGTGATGAATACTCGTACCCTCAATTTCATGTTGAATGGCTGTGACATTCTTGTGTACTAAGATGGCAGTGTGGCATTGTGCGCTCGCGGACATGCCTATTTTCTGATTATATGATGCGTATCCGGGCAGTTGAGCGGCAGTGTTCGTTTCTTGCAAAACTATGATGTCCGGCGAACATTCCCCATTTGGTGCATGGTTTTGAATATGCTGGATATGTTGCTGCAGATGGCCCTTCTTATTGCGGAAGCTCCTGCAGTTCCACTGCCAGACGGTGAGCGTGTGGAGAGCCGCCATGACTATGTTATTGGCGTAGGGGCCGGTGTTTGCCGGCTATTGGATGGTGTGCGGTGGATGGCCAACTGCACACTGAAGTCGGCCAGTGCAGCTTCGGTCGAGCTCTTTAACACGGCGAATGAGGTGGTTGTTTCCCGGATGGTTTGGTGGATCGCATTAAAGCGCGTTTCTATTTCAGCTTTCAGATCGGATTTCAGCGTTGAGATGGCTGCCGTGACTGCCGTCGTTACTTTTGTAGTGATGTCGGCGTCTGCGTGGAGTGAAGCTGTGGGTGTAGCTGCCTTGCGTTTATTAGCGTTCTGAAGTTGAGGAACTGGCGATAACGCCGGGTTTGGTGCCAGGGGGTTCGGATGTGCGTCTTGTGTTTCGGATGATGTGGGTGTAGTTTGTTTGTCGATACTGAGTGCTCTATCTATTTTGGCTTCTAGAGACTGGATGTAGCTAGTCAATTTAGCTATCTGGGACTGCTGGGCCGAGATTTGAGCCTTAAGGGCAGAATTCTCCTTTGCCAACTCCCTCACCTGTGAATCGGAAAATAGTAGTGATGCCGGGGCGCCCCGCTGCCAGGCCACCGACTTGGACGCTTCTCCGGGACCTCGACTGGATGAACGAGACACCGATGGGCTGCGCCTGGCTGATTTGGACCTTGAGTGAGATGAGGGCCTGCTGTCTCGTCGTTGGGCTGAGCGTGACCTCGGGCGCCTGCTGTGGGATCGACACCTGCTGCCACGTCGTTTAGCTGAACGAGACCCTGAGCGCCGGGTGTGAGATGGGGACCTGCTCTCTCGGCGCTGCTGCTGGTTGCTGCTGTTCCCGAGTGGTGGGAAAGATGCAGAATGGTCTCGAGGTGATGGTGAGCGTCTGCTGGAGGAGCCACTGTGAGATGGGTTGCGATGGATGTTCGACGAAGGTTCTTGCGCTTCTTGCTTCGATTGCGGGGTGGGTGGCGCCTTCTTGATAAAGCGATACTTGCAGTTTGAGCTGCCGGTGTTGTGTGCACCATTGCAGACGATGCAGCGTGGCGTGCATGCGGGTGTTTCGCCCTGTCCTGGTGTGGGGTGTTCCTCTCCGCAACGGCGGCACCGCTGCTTACGTGGCATCGGGCAAACATCCGTGCGGTGACCAACCTTGCGGCAGTTAAAACACGATTCCACCCTGTTGTAGAACGGGTACAGCCTGATGTCGGTTCCGTGGTAGAATATCCACTTTGGAAGGTTCGGCGTCATTAGTGCAACCACGACGTGCCTAGTTTGGCCCAAGCGTCTTCCACTCACGATAGGAATGTTGGGGTTGCTGGCTTGTAGGTCTGCCAATATCTCTTCGTCTGAGAAGTCATCGTATGCATGGAACATGATGCCTCGTATGGCGTCGTCTGGAGGGGGGGCGTAGACATGGAGCTCGATAGTAGCAGCGCCGATGGTAATCGACTTCACTCGAAGGTAGGCTTGGGCGCGTTGCGAGTCGATCACGCTCAAGGTAAAGGTATTATTGGTGGGGTGCGTCCGAAGGCGATCCCGACTTGCTGGTGGCTGATCTGGCAGTGAAGCTGCCTTGAGCAGGGCGTCGTGCAATTGCCACGGCGGCACTTTCGTCAAGTCGATGGGCGTTCTTGGACGTCCTACTATATGAATGGAGTCTTGCGGCAATCGGGGGAGTGGTGCCCGCCGACGTAACCGAGGCGGACGTGACTTGACCTGGGGTTGGCGTTCCGGCACAGCGGCGCGGGCATTCTCCGACGTACACGGTTGAAGAACGGGCTTGCCTTGGTTTTGAAGTTCCCGTCGGCGTCGTTCCTGGGCACGATAGCCGGGCGATTGCCAGGAATCGTCGGACCACTCCTCTTCAGAGATGGTATGACCTTCTACGACGCACTCCATTCCGGTGGGCGGCTGGGCACGACGATGTGAGTAGCGTGAGACGCTGCACCAAGCTTAGGCAAGGAGCCGGACGCGCGCTGAGCCAGCTAGGCTCAGGGCGGCGAGCGGCGTTGGTCGGGTCAGCAGATGCTCCTGGGAGAATCTTGATAAATCCAGTGCAGAGAGTGATATCCACGCGTTCCCAATAACCTCATGCACCCACTCATACATAAATTATTGGTCAGTAAGCACGCGTCGCAGCGAAAATGCCCGACAGGATAGAAGACACTGCAGTTGAACACTTCATCGTGGAAGTTATACCGGAACGAAAACCGCAACAACGCCTCTACGTCACTAGCGTGTGCAGCCCACCACGAGATCAGCTCAGGGACTACGATTACTTCATCCGCGAACTCAGAAAACGCACAAAAGGTCACCGGTTGGTGGTCGTAGGGGACTTCAATGCGCCTCACACTTCTTGGGGCTATGCAATCATCACCAAGAAAGGCGCCTGAGTCCACGACTCTGCTCAGCAGCACGGCCTCACATTGTTGAATTATCCATTCCAGCCCACGAGAGTGGGAAACAGCATCTCGAGAGATGCCACCTCCGACCTCATCTTCACACGAGACGTCAAAAAGGTGGGATGAACCTGTTTTCCCGAGACGCTTGGTAGTGATCACCACATAATTCAATTCAATATAGAATATGACCAACGACCTACAAAAACAGGCACAGCAAGACTGGCAGATGGAACGCCTTCATAAACGAGCTCGATGGTGACAACGCAATAGCGGACATAGACGCCTGGCTCACCAAGGTTCTGGATACCACCAAACGGTGCACCAAAATAATGCAGCTTAAAGAAGACAATCCGGCAGTGGATTCCCACTTACTCCACCTCTGGTAGGCCAGACAAGCCTTACTGAAGAGATGGAAGAGGCAAAAGCTGAACAAGAAACTTGGGAAGAGAATTTCCTTATTGACAGAAGAGGCACAACAGTATGCCGAGCACCTAGCGAGACACAACTGGCATACCTTTTGCGATAAGCTGCAGGGCATTCTCGGCACCAAAAATACGTGGTGCCTGCTGCGGACTCTTTTCGGTGACCACCCCACCAAGACGCAGCAGCAGCAATGAGTACTTCTTATAACACACAATTACGACGGCTCGGAGGAAGACCTACTCCACGAACTATGCAACAAGCTGCGTGGTCCTGTCTTATCACTGGCAATGCTACCACCACAAAAAGAATACGAAGGCATGCCTAACTTTGACCTTGACAAGTCCTTCACACTAGCAAAGCTTCAAGCAGCTCTTTCCAAGCTGACAAAAAATACGAGTACAGGATGGTCAACAAGCACCTCCGACAGCTACCCAATCAGGCTATGACTGCTCTCCCACGGTACTACAATTACTGCTGGGACAAAGGAGAGCTTCCAGCCGCGTGGAAGCTTTTGGAGGTCATTATGATACCTAATCCCAACAAGTCCATAGCTGTTGACAACCTTAGACCCATTTCTCTGACTTCATGCGTTGGAGAGCTGTTTGAGCATATTATCCATGACTGGCTTACGTCGCACCTTGAGGGTAACGGGTACTTCCCAGACACCATGTTTGGCTTCCGCCAACTGCTTTCTACGCAAAACATCCTCTTACTCTTCAAGGAGCATCCAGTTGATCACTTGAACAAGAATAGCAAGTCGTCCCTTCTTGTCATTGGTGTCAAGAGCGTCTTCGACAATGTTAGCCATAAAGCAATACTACAAAAACTTGAACATGCTGACTGCGATTCCAAGATTTATGGCTATGTTCGAAGTTTCCTCCCCGGTCGTATGGCCACGGTGGGAATCATGCAACATACGGAGCGAAAAGTTTGAGCTGCTGAACAAGGGAACACCCCAAAGCTCTGTTGTGTCACACTCCTTTTCAACGTGACCCTCCTTAAGCTCCCCCGGCTTCTCGAAAAAATAAGGGGCCTACGCCACGCCATCTACGCGGACAATATTACGCTGTAGACACAAGGCAGGAGCACTAGGAAGCAGGAATGCTGCCTTCAGGAGGCGGTCAATGTCATCGAGAACTACCTCGAAAGCTGTGGCCTCCATTGTGCTCCCGAAAAATCGGAATTACTGGTACTCAATGCCCACACGCGAGGAAGACCTCCAACCTGCGAAGCGCCAGACCCATGCATCATCCTCCACGGGGTACAAATACCGAAAGTCACCTCGCATCGCATGCTTGGTTTGCACCTGCACCACGACGGATGAGAGGCCGCAACGCTCCCTAGACTTCAACGCACAGTATCCCAGCTCACGCCCCTCGTAAGGAGAGTTGCAAATCGACGCAGTGGCTTGAAGGGAAACGATACCTTAAAAGTTGTGCAGGCTCTTCTAACCTGCTGAATCACCTATGGGACCCCGTACCTCACACTCAAGACATCTGAAGTCGACAAACTGAATGTGCACATCCGCAAAGCTACCAAGCTCGCCATAGGGCTACCTTCAATGGCGTCGACCACCAGACTCCTGAGAATGGGTATACACAACACCTGGGAAGAGCTGGTAGAAGGCCAACGGACCAGCCAACTCGAGAGACTTGATTATGTCGACGGGCAGATCAGTCCTTGAGCACTTGGGCTACGGCGAGCGCTACATCGGCGAGGCAGACCGCAAAGATACCGCCATACCTTCGAGAATAATTCAGCATCACCCAAGTACCGCGTAACATGCATCCCGAGTATCATCGGGGAAGACGAATCGCTTGAGTCGACACCATCCACAGAAGACACCAGCACGATCCAGACGCTCACCACGTCGACGCGGCTAAATACCCGGGCAAAAACGCCTGCTCTTTTAATGGGGTCGACGCGAAGGACAAGAGCTGGCATCCGCCATCCTCCGGGTGCGGAGCTCCAAGTCTGCCGAGGCAGCAGCGATATTCCTTGCCACTACGACTGGTAAGGACGTGGTCGTAGTTTTCACATATTCACAATCCGCTGTCTGCAACACGCGAGGCCGAATCTTCGCCGAAGCTCTCAAAATTGTCAGAAAGAGTCGAACTACACTTAATTACACCTGCGTAGTATGTGAGCCGGGCCACGAGGGGCTCGAGGGAAATGAAGCGGCTAACGCCGCGGCCCGCGGTCACGTCAACCGGGCCCTTTTTTAGCGCGTCGCTTGACCCACGGTTGGCCAGTGCTACAGAAGAAGTGGAGACAATACCACCGACATACAACCCCATACTACAACACTATCGTCTAGCTCACAGGGTGTACCCGCCACCTCAACCCAAGCTGACTAAAGAAGAGGCCACAGCATTTTGGAGACTTCAAACTTACACCTATACGCACGGCACCTTCCTGCATAGAGTCTACCTGATGCTATACGCCTACAACCGCCTGATATGCGACGTGCCAGACGCACTGACACACCTACTACTCGTGTGCCCGTGGCGCCACGAAGATGCCAAGCCCGCAACGACAGCAAGTATCGACCCCCTAGACGAGACGCGGGGGGCCAAGATTGCCGCACGTGACCGAGACGACCAACGAGGACTTGTCGCCAGGCCCTGGGAGGCCATTGCGGTCAGAGGATTCCTGGAATAAGGGATCCTCCCACGTGGGGTGATTCCGAGCTCAGGAACTCGGAAACACTGTTTCGAAAAATAAATATTTATTTCATCATCACAAAAGTGACAGGGAAAGTAAGTGCCGATGGCATATTTGAGCACACAGAATGATATTTCGGGGAGACCTATTCGATGATGAGCAATATGCCTGTATTTTCATGAGTCCTCATATGACGAAATTATAAGTTTAATATCTACGTTTCACTTTCTGCATTTGAAGGTGCACTAAATACTTTGGGTGCAGAATAATTTCGTGCATTTATCGATAATTCATTTACACCTATTCATAATAATCTCCATTAAGTTTTCTGCGGCACCTACAGAGGTTCCATAAAAGTATGACTAAACGGCATTTTGTGCAATATCTTGTTTCTATCTCACTGCAATAGTAATTATATTGAACATTAGAAGTATGTTTGTGTCGTTGCCGCAATATTCCCTTTAAACTCTAAACCGGTGACACTGCCACGCACGTCGTATGTTCTCTAATCTAAATCAGTGCAAAATTGAGTAAAGCACAAGACACAAAAAAAATACTACTGGACAAGGCACAGAAGCATCCTGTCCTGTAACCTTTGCAATTCTTGATTAATTTGTGGGGTTTAACGTCCCAAAACTACGATATGATTATGAGAGGCGCCGTAGTGGAGGGCTCCGGGAATTTCGACCACCTGGGGTTCTTTAACGTGCACCCAAATCTAAGTACACGGGCCTACAACATTTCCGCCTCCATCGGAAATGCAGCCGCCGCAGCCGGGATTCGATCCCGTAACCTGCGGGTCAGCATCCGAGTACCTTAGCGACTAGACAACCGTGGGAGGGTTCTTTGTAATTCTTCAGACTCTGTAATAAGTAGTCGATATATAATCTTGCGCGCATGCTCTCATCTATACTGGTGATATTAAAGTGCTGACTTACCTTTACTCCCATGTTACTAAACGCAGTATAGGCTTAATATGCGACTTTCTGGCTTGTTCGTTCCTTTGGGATGCCCGTGACATTTTTTAAGGCACAATGCATTGCCCATAGGGTCTAGGAGACGTCATTCCATCACTTTTTTTCCCGATCGACACGTGGGAACCGTGCAGCTGTCAGAACCCTCTGGAAGACAGATTTAACCATTGGCCGAGGCGTCGAACTCCCGCCGACATCGCCTCCGGCTTGCGTGATTTGGCGCTCATGCACGCCAGCCAGTTCAGCGTGAGAACGGTGGTCTCGGCCGAAGCTGGCGTGGCGTGTGCCACCAGACCTAGCTTCCCCATGCGCTCTAGCATCTACGAGGCACCGTCGAATCAGCTGCGCCTTTCAGGTAAGCAGATAGAAGGAATAATGTCAGCCTGATACGTGATCTGCACTGTCCTCAATAAAGAACAGCGCGCGAGACTCTTCGCCCGGTACTTTCCTGTCTTCCGAAAATTTCGCGTGGACGTCTTGCGTGCAACACGCGACTTGGATACAAGCGCGTGCCTCTCGGTCACTGGAGGACGTTTCCGCGAATAGCGGCACTTTTCAAGGCGACAAGTGTATAAAGAACGCTCAGGCAAAAGTTACGCATTTGAAAAATAAATAAGTAAATAAATAAATTGACAGCTTCGCACTGCGGGTACGTGCCAATGCTGAAGGGCATGCGGATAAGGACTTCCGCTTATTTTTATCTTTCTTCATCTGTTTTTTTTTTGTCATCTGTCTGCTTTTTGTGTTGTTTTTCTCTCTATTTTTTTCTATCTATCACTACGTATTTTGTTGTCTTTCTTGCCCTCTTCCCCTTTCTCTATTTCTTGCTTCCTCTTTATTCCTTTCTTTTTCTTTCTATGGTAGGCATCTTTTTTATTGTTTATTTTTCTGTCTTATTTTTTCTCTTTCTATTGTTTCCCTATTTCACACTTATTCTTTCGTAATCTCTCTGTCCTTCTTTGCCTCCTTCTTACCCTCTCTTTCCTTTCCCGTCAATTCGCTATGCTATATATACTATACAAAGCTGTGCCATGATTGCTGAAGGATCATTACGCGCGCTTTCGGTTCGTAGGATCTGACCCTGCCTCACCAAGACGTTATTTTTTCGCCAATAATTTCTTTCTTTCTTCGTGCTCGTTCTCTCACCCATCGGAATCGGTCCATCCAGCGCCGGAGAATTTAGCACATGTGTTTTTGAAGTGAAGCAGAATATGAATAAGAGGAATACTGAAGCATAGTACGAGACCAATTATTTGCGATTGGAAGAATGAGAAAACTTCTAGACGCATAAAAACACCACAAGAAGAAAGGCACACAGAGAAAGAGAGGATGAAGAAAGACATCATGTTCTATCACGAAAAATTAACCAGAGGTCTGGCTCGTCATGTTCAACTTGTGCGAAAGGCATGCACAAAGTGTACGTCCCTTTCTGTGGGAATAAATGTGACCCGTTTCTGTTTACCCTCCCGACGGCGTCCATGTCTATATATTTTTCACTGGCAAGAATCATCACAGCTTCTACATTCTGATGAAGCATGAAGCAACATAACACTGCTAGAAAGACGAGGCGATCTATTTGTGTCAGCGACTTTGTAAACTATGCTAACGAAGAAATTTACATGCCTAATAGCTTTTGACTTAGATGGTGATGGTATAAGACATCTTTATGTCAGAAAATGGTCCAGAGAGTGGCCATGTATTGCATGCTTCAGTGATCAGAGGTCATCTCGTTGTTAATGAACAGACTCCATGAGCCTTCACAAAGATCGTGTTGAGGGACACCTGAAGTAGGGCATGCTATTTGTTCAATAGTCACAGCAGTAGCACTCCAAAACAGACGTTTTTCCAAAGCCTAATAGATGTGTAATCTACTGTACCAAGTAGCATCTACTGGTATTTATTAATTGTCTTGTTTTCAATGAAGGTACTTTTTTCTGTCTAAGCGCCTCCAGGCGCGCACTCTAGCAAAGACTCTGCAGGTGACAACTTCCGGACATAATTGTCAAACTGGTTCTAACGAGCCCAGCCATTCGTGTTCCTCGCACCGAGGTGTGATCCATCTAAGCAGTCCTCAACTTTGCTCAGCGCAGCACTTCAACCCAGCTCTCACCTGTGCGCTTCCTCTCCCGTTTTTTTTTTCGTCCGTTCTTCATCTCCGCTAATATGGTCACCTGTTTATTAGATGCGAAGCAGCTATTTGACTAGCCTGTGTACCACAGTCCCTCCGTGTGTCCGTAAGAACGCGCCGCGGCACACTCCCCACACCGCAGGTGTTGGAGCGGTGCCAAGTAGGTCACATCGCAGCTGCGCGTTGACGTCATGCTTCCCTCGCAGTGTGCGCTAACGTCACTCTCTCCGTCGCCTGCCGCGTGCCCGCAGCTGCCCACCTCGTTCATTCACCCGCAACACCTACCGCTACCACCACTCACTCCACTACCGCAACCGCCGTCTCATTGGTTTGCGCGATATACCTGACGGGCGCCTAACTTACGCTTCGAAACATGTCTATACGTATCACCTCTCTATCTCTCTCTCTCTCTCTCTCACTTCATCTTCTCGAAACGCTTGAGCACACCATCGAGTGGTAACACTCTTTGGGCTCGTTTATCTGCGGTGAAGAGGACGCCAGAAGACGACGCTCATTAGATCGCCGAAACATTCGCCAAACTGATTAGGCCTAACTTTGCCATCGCTGACGTTTCGGAAATTAGCGAAGACTATCGCGTTCGCGAATGGCTACGTTGAGTCTGCAACACCCACGAGGCGAGTGTCAAGAACGCCGATCGGTTCTGTGCGCAACACTGCTGCTTCGCATCCCATCGGGGTTCCCTTTGGGAAGGTGGTGGAATTTTTTTTCTCAGGTGCTGTTCAGTTCCGGCTCTCTTTCTGTGCACGTTAATGTAGCCCGATTCTGTATTTTTCCACTGAAAGAGTCTACGTAAAAAGTTTCAATGCGCTGGACGTAAAAAGAGGGCACGTATATAGCTGATTGAAAGTTTCTTATGGCTTGGAGGAGCGCCGCGACTTAATAAGGAAAAATCATGCCGCAATAGAGTGAAACAGCAATAAAACAGACTTAAAGTTTCAGTAATGTAGTAAAGAAAACTTCAAGTATTCTTCCTAAAGAAAATTTTATATCAAACTGAGTCGCAGAAAAAGCCATATACCTTGTGAAGAAAAATATGCTGACAAAAATTTGTTCAGGTCCCGGGCTCTTTTTTTCGAACGAGGTTAATTTCGCGTCTGCTAACAAGCTTAGTTTTCAGTATAGATATTCTTGCAGCTTTGTTAGAGAACAAGTGGACTAAAATACTTCATAATCCTTCCTGCACGTTGAGGGATTCCTTATAACTAATTTGGCAACCAGTTTTTTCTCACATTTTATACCCATAAACATGACATTGCAAGTACCTGCTATAAAACAATTTCCAAGCGTACAATAGACAAATAATCGCGGTAAAGGTAAAAATAAAGGCAAGGCATGAGTGCTTCCTCTTTATTTTGTCGTCTCCCGGTGGCTGTCCTGTGGGCGGCGCGGCGATCCCAAGCGTCCCATCACTCGCCAAGCATGTTCTTATTATCACAACACATTGCGAGGTATCATTTTTCTTTTGAGCTATAATTCAGGTATAATAAAAGGTTATGACGTGTGTCAATGTTTTCCTTTGAAATTAAGCCGCCTCCGCCTCCTGTGCTCGTGGGCCCATTCGTCGATTCACCTCTTTTCTTTGACAGCGCGTGGAGCTCGCCATGAGGCATTAACGCATGAGCGCGTTGACAGAAACACAATGCAAGGGCCTTTTCCCAAGTGGACAGACGTGGCGTCAGCAACTCAGCGTCACCGATCGATTCGCCGTCAGCGGGCAAGACGTATCTACGCCCGTGGCAGGTCGACGTCTCTGATTTTTCTTGCTAAGCAAGGTCGGCGGAAGGGCGCTAATACAAGAAAGAAAAAGGCAAGGTATATTAAACATACACTTTTCTAAGCCCAGGGAAGGCAATGCTTTGTGGCGGA
This sequence comes from Rhipicephalus annulatus, assembly GCA_013436015.1. Classification (NCBI taxonomy): domain Eukaryota; kingdom Metazoa; phylum Arthropoda; class Arachnida; order Ixodida; family Ixodidae; genus Rhipicephalus; species Rhipicephalus annulatus. Next base: position 35,674 of record WOVY01004480.1, read on the forward strand.
GCATAGTTTACTAGGTTTGGTGCAAATGGACAGCAGAAAGCTCTCCGTAGCATAATTTAGGCGAGTGATAACGAATATCTAGTACACCCCCTCACGTTTTCTTTAAATTTTATTTAACAATGCGAAAACAGAATTGAAACAGGTATGCTGGTGGTTGAGAATTCGCTATAGTTCCCACACCGCTGAATGCATAGGCCAGCCATATCTTGTAAACAACTTACAGCGTCCTTTGGGCTAGGCGAAGAGAGAGGACTGCTGGTGCTATGTGTGGGTTCCCGCCCATCTAGCCAGTATATATAAATGATCTACAGAATCATATCTGGTTTAGAGGGTGTTTATTACCATATCCTCATCACTGAACATTCACTTGAGAAGGGTCCAGCGTAAGACATCGACGCTCAGTTCCCCGACGCGGCGCACTGTGAACCCCTGCTCTTTGAGCGGAAGTCTTGTTCTTTCAAAGCTCCACGCACGCACACGTGCACACTCTCTATTTAATGCGATAAAAACACCATCAGCCAAATACTGAGCGTAATTACTCCTAAAGAGAGTCAAGTACTTCGAAATACGGGAGCATTGGACTCTATATATGTACTAATATCACTGAACTGCTACTGAGGTTACCAATGCCAACATTTTATACATGGAGCGATAATTTGAGACATGGAAAAATCTGGTTTTACATACCTACTTCTTTTGTCGATTGCGTGTAGACCTATAGCATAACCAGAAATTACTCCGTCCGAGTGCTAACAGTCAGTGGTGTCTTAAGATCAGTGAGCTTTCAATTATCTAAGAACTATGTGCATACCGCACGTTAAGCACACTGCTAGCAGAACAATAGAGCGCTACTTTCGTTATAGAATACTGAAAAAGGTCACCTCTTGTGTATAAGAGCTAACCGCGCTGTGATTGACGTGGTACTGAACTTTAATGATGGCTGAAAAGTAAGCGAGTGATGGCTCCGTAATAAAAAAAAGAGAATAATAATAATGCAAGGGTAATCTTTCATATACTGGCGCTCTCCTCACTGGGCTGCAAGTGCACAGCGCAGTGTTTGTACACTGTGGCGGGTGACTTTTGTGGAAGGCTCGTTTTTGGCGAGCCTGCTGCCCGTTCGCAGCTGTGCCCTCCGGCGCGGATTGATCGATTCGAGGCTTTGACCGCTGCTTATATAGGAGCCCGCGCGGAGTGGCTCTAATTTAACCGCACCCGACAGCCGCGGTGCAGTCGCCAATCGATGACTCGCTGTCGCTTTGGGTTTTGTCGCCAGTGTGTGAAGAGTATACCTTCTCTATACTCCATTAGCTTCCTAACCCCCCAGCCCACTCTCCGTGCATCCGGGCAACGTTTTCAGCGCAATTTCGCATCCTTCACACTCGAAGCGAGTGTATAGATGATAGAGTGCTGCCGCTAACCGCTGAAAGCCATGAACGATTTTCTAAAAAAGCTTCGTAACCCCTTGCCCGCCGGCACAACACAATATGTGTGTTGTAATAGAGTCACGCAGCTGTCAGATATGCGTGTTTTTTTATTCTGCTGGCGATTGCACTGTCCTATACTTCAGGAATAATTCTCAAGAAAGTTTTGTACCCTACATGTCAAGCTTAGTTGCAGCGTTATTGCTGCGTGAGATCTTGGCCACCACTTTAAGTGCCAACAACAAAACATCGTGGCTTTTGCGAAGGATTGATTTCAGAAATTCCTTGAATGCACTGGCGTACTGCAAGCTCTGTAGGCAGGAAAGCGAGAGTAATGACAAAAACACACATAAAACGACGTTATTAAAATCAGTTATACATAGACCAAACATATTTGAAAGCTCCCCTTTAAACTCAAGGAAGATGTTGACGGTGGTAAGATGCGGCGTTTATCCTTATGCTTAGAATTCTTATAAATGGTCACGAAGCTCTTCATTTATGGTCATCCACCTCTCTTTCCCGATGCAGTTTTGTTCGATGTGCCGTCCCAGTCTTTGCCAACATCCGGTTCGACTCGAGGCGACGTAAAGTGAGGCACTAAAGAAGCCAGGTCTGGGTTTTGCGGGCACCCTCAGGATGGGTATACTGTGTTCACTCACTAATTGCCCCCTTCTTTTTTTTTCGGGCTGACGTTTATGCCGCTCCCAACAAGCCGCCAGATGCGCACGAATGTGCGTGCCAGCGTTGTCCTGGCCGCGCGAGGTTTATGCAAAATAGGCCTCATTAAGGCAGCTGTGGCCTCATTATTCTCCTCAAAAAAAGGCTGCTCGGGTTTCAGGAGATAGATTTTTCTCGCGCACCTTTCTCGCTCACAGGGTGTCAGGAATGATAGATGGATGTTGTGCGCAGCGAAACGTCTCAACTGTTCGCAGAATAACTTTTAAGGTTTTGTTTTTTTTACAAAACATTCACCCCTTTGAGGTCCTCCTCACTGGACGAGGAATGAGGGTACGCAGTAGTAGTTCCGTACAGATTTGGCGGAGAGTGGTGCGCCACCTATGTAGTGTGCTCCTTTTAACACGAGCGAAATGGTGATTAGGTTTCGAATAAATAATCTGCTCAGGTTGACATTGTTCGTTGCAAGAATTTTTTTTTCGAGAGTACCTCAAGGGAACGTTTAGTTCATGTGGAATGCAAAGGCTTGGCTATAGGCGTCAGTTATGGAGAGCTTGGGAGCCTCCCCCACCAAGCTTTCAGTCTACACTTAAAGTAAGATGCTATTGAATGAAGCTTGCCACAAGTAAAGTTAATTTTCTGGCAAATGAGGGGACCGCACTTATGTTTAGTGACTTTCTCAATACGTAGTTACACGTTTACAAACTCCACGCTCCTTGCCTTAAAAAAGGGACCACATATGTTGCACTTGGTATTCGAGATACGGCGTTGATTTTCCTATAGTTGTGACGTGTAGTTTACGAGACTGCGCCATAGCATACATACAAGTTTGGGGTCTACGTAACATGGCTATTGGTGCCGTTAATTATTTTCATTTTTGGGCTCAACCAGTGTTATTACGGTAAAATCTACCAGCTAAGTATAGTGCAGTGATGCAAAAAGATACACACACAAATGCCAGCCAGCGAAGAAAAGTGTTCCACGCTCGCCATCACTGTTAAGGCTGCACTGGGTAAACTTCCAAGAAATATGTGCCCAGATAGACCCAATAAAGTGAACCGGGTAAACGACATTTACCGTGGCTCAATCGGAAGAGCACCCAGCACGGTATCAGAAGGTTGTAGATTCGGTGCCTACCAACGCGGTTCTTTTTTTTTATTGCTGTACAATTTAATTCACTACCAGCTGTGCCATAGCTGCCACACTACAGTTAAATAAAAATAATGCCCCCAACGGTTTCCAAAGCTTGATCAGGTTTTGTATAACAAAAAAACAAGCCCGTTCTCAATCTATATTTCTATTTTAATCATAAACAAACAGGACGAACTTTGTAATGAACTAGGCCACGAAACCATGCTTTTTTTAAATGCTGCGTTTATTTGCTTCTTATAATTTCAGGTCAGACATTGAAGGAACATGAGAACAAGCGATACATGTTCTGGTGAATACAAAAGAGCGAAGAACATTGATTAGGACAGCACATTTTCTACAAATTGTCCCCCAAGAAATCGGGTAGCTTACTAAAAATATAAAAACGAATGTAATAAATAAATACTGTGCAAAAAAATATTAACAAAAACAGTTTTTTTGTAAATAAGTTTTTAGAATAAATTTTTGATGAATTAGTTCCTACTGACTGAGCAATAATGATTGATATCAAAGAAATTTTTTCAAGAAGCCTACATATGTTAACTGAGAACCTTTTGGTATTGAGGTTATTAAGGTAAATCTTTTAGAATGTACAATGTAATCTTGCACTGCGCGCACACTTTCGCGTTGCTGTGCCCAAGGGTATGTGCACCTAAGGATAGCAAGTTTGACGTTGTCAAAGCTAAGCCAAGGATTCGTAATGGTATTTTATCGCTTCTCGGCCTTTTGGCTAGGACCACCAGAAAAACATCAACATCCACTGGTGCACGCTCTCTGCGTCGTCTTCTCCTCTATGGTCTTCTTCATCTACTGCTTCACTTCTGGAATACGTGCACTGATAACTCCAGCGCGTTATACACAAACCAGGCTATGTGACGGGTACAAAAAGAAAGGGGGAGCAAGAGAAATAAACGAAAATTAAGATACCAATAGAGAGAAATTCGAGGAGGAAAACGTTTCGCGAGGCGCGATTCGAATCCCCGTACACACTCTCCGAAGGCGAGCCGCTAGCATAGCACGTAGTGAAAGAGCAAGAGGGTGGGAAAGGAAAGTCGGGGTGTAGAGGAAGGAAAGGAAGAGAGCAAAACATAGCATAGAGAGAAATGGGCCGAACGAAAGGCCGAAAGAATAATATTTCAGCAAGAGGAATGGGACGAAGGCATGTCCTCTTGCCGAAACGTCAGTGAGAATTGCGTGCGTTTTATAGATTTAGATTTTTCTCTTCTTTTTTAGTGCATTTTCTACCGAAACCATTCAAACTCCTCTCGTTATATATATATATAATATATATATATATATATATATATATATATATAGATATATATATATATATATATATATATATATATGAGATAGACAGACACAATACGCCAAGAAAAGTATAGGGGAAGATATTAGACCAAATTGTAATGCAAAAAAAATATGAAGAAAAGTGGGTGAAAAGATAAGGGCAAGTTATCTTTTTGTTTTCTTTCCCTATTATATATATATATATATTATATATATATATATATATATATATATATATATATATATATATAGATATATAATAGGGGAAGAAGTGTATACCTAAGGGCTCGTTTTCCGTGTTTTAAAACAATATTATTGAGATCTAAGAGACAGTAATGCCAAGGAAAATATGGGAGAAGATATTAGACCAAATTGTAATGTAAAATATGCAGAAAAGCGGGTGAAAAGATAACCAGCCGTGAGAAGGAATCGAACCTACGACCTTCGAATAGCGCGTTCGGTGCTCTAACCACTGAGCTACCACAGCGGCCTTCTCTGCCATCCACATTTTTGGGTTTATATGTGAATTTAGAAGTAGGAGTGACAGTCAGCGCCATCTATAAGCCAAGCGACGAGTGTGAAAATACTTTTTTTTATGCGCATGTTTGGCGTCACGTAGCACGTGAAGTTATTATGAGCGGGCAGCTGATTAATAATCCCTCGGATACAACCTAATGACACCAAGTCTGCCAGTACGAGACCCTCGTTTAATGAAATAAGGGAAAGAAGTGTATACCTAAGGGCTCGTTTTTCGGTTTTTAACACAATATTAATGAGATAACAGACAGTAATGCCAAGGAATGTACAGGGGAAGTTATTAGAACCAATGGAATGTAAATTGGAAGAAAGAAATGTGGATGAAAAAATAACCAGCCGTGAGCAGGAATCGAACCTACAATCTTCGAATCCACTTTTCTTTCTTCTTATTTACATTCCATTGGTTCTAATAACTTCCCCTGTACATTCTTGGCATTACTGTCTGTTTGATCTCATGTATATATATATATATATATATATATATATATATATCATATATATATATATTTGTGTAGATAGAGAAGAGAAAAATACATAAAAAGAAAAAGGCATTCGAGAAAAAGACGTAAACAACTGGCAGAAGCGAAGAGAACGAGAAAGAAAGAGAGAGAAGAGAGTGAGAGTAAGGATGAGAGGGGAACTCCACCAGCTCCGCTATTACCTCACTCTTCGCAAGACTAGTGTGGAGCTACCCACTTTTTCTCCTATGAATGAATCGAGAGAAAACTGATCCGAGTGATCGTGGCTGTGGGACGATATGATGAGAAAGCGCACTCTTGCGTATATTATTTCGTATGAGGAGCGTAGGACTGGAAGGCACTGACAGAACGGGTGATCCAGTGTTTACGCAAGTGCTTCACTGCAGTGCAGACGGGTACTCTTGCTCCCATTCCCACTCTCCGGTAAGGACACGGGGATGCTGAACGACTCTTTCCGGGCTCAGATCAACAAGAGATTAGCGCCATGCTCCTGATTTGATTACAGCCGTTATCAATCAACGCCGATAAAACAGCTTAGGATCACCTACTTGAAATCGGTGCCCAATGATGCCGCCAGCTGCCCGCCTTGTTTACAAAAAACGTTTTTGTTGCATTATCAGCGGCCTTGATTAATGCATGTTTCGGAGAAGGCATCCTATGGAATCGGGGCATTAAGGCTGTGGCGTTTTTTAAATATGAATCTTTTCTAGCGTAGTTTCTCTAAGCACCAACTTTGCCATAAGAATCACTTGCAAGAAGGTATGTTTGTTCGTAATCAAAAGTTCTGAATTGCGTACACAGGGCAATGACTAAAAGAAGAGATGACTACTAGGA
>WOVY01004481.1:0-21535 GCA_013436015.1 Rhipicephalus annulatus
CGTGTCTTTAGATGCGGAGCATCTAATACTCGAGGCTTGTAGTGCGGCGCCGTCCGCAAGCTTCCTCCTCCTTCTTCCACCATCTGTGCATCCCTTCCTCCTCTACACACCGCGCGCGCTTCACTCCTCCCCATCTGTGCACCCTTCTTCCTCTACACACCGCGTGCGCTTCTCCTCTTCACGAACATTCGCTAGCTGTATAATGTAGCGCGCATGCGCCGTCACGCTTCGAGAACATCGGCAGCTGACGCGCGCGCATGCGCCGTCGCGCTTCGAAAACATCGGCAGCTGACGCGCGCGCATGCGCCGTTGCGCTTCTCCCCCTTCTCGAACATTCGTTCAGCTGACGCGCGCATGCACCGTCACCCACCATCTGTGCCGCGCGCTTCTCTCCCTTCGAGAACATTCTACAATTCTCCTGATTCTCCAGTGGACGCGCATGCGCCGTCGCGCTTCGAGAACATTCAACAGCTGACAGTGCATGCGCCGTCGCGCTGTATATATACTCAAGGTCGGCGCTCGCTCGCTCAGTTGCCGCTCGTCGGTTGGTTTGTACGGCGCGTCGACGTCCAAGGTCGCGGTGAAATGAATTCCAACGAATCCACAAACACAATGATCGACGTCCCTTCGACCAGCGCCGCCCTTTCGCATACGTGTGTACGTGTTCACTCATTTAACACACCCCTCCTACAACCACGTTAACCAATTTAGCCATCGACCCAAGTAAGTCGCAATTTAACACCCCATTTCACAACCACGTTAACCAATTTAGCCATCGACCCAAGTAAGTCGCACTTTAACACCCCGTTAACCAATTATATGCTCCGCATCCTCCTCAGTGTTCCCCCGAGGGAAGCTGCGGGCAATTTTTTTGTTGCTTTTCGTGTTTTGTAGAATGCCTTGAAAATGCGGCAGCCAGGCCGCAATACTGTGAACGGACAGGCGTTCTACACTAATACAGGCACGCTTATTCCAAGCACACTAACCTATAAGAAACGGCGTGGCGTAGAATGTAGAAAGGAAGGCACGGTCAGCCACCGCATCGAATGGCGCATCACAAGGCCAGTCGCCAATAGCAATAGTATGTATCTCAGTATGGGGACTGCCCTCTATTACAACGGAATTTGTTTCACAGGATAACCAGATGAAATAATTGTGAGAGCCGAAGGAGTGGTAGACAAATCTTTTTGTAGCAAGCTTTGGAGCAGGCAGACCGTGCGTCTTATGCTTGGTTAAGGATATACGTGTTTTGACTATAGCCGAATTATATGATGCAAACGCCTGTTTCGTTTCTTGTGCTCATATCGTGTAATTTTGACACGTGAGCACAAATTAGAGGGCGAGGAGAGCTTTTATAGTGCTTTTATTGTGCCTATATATAACCTATTTCGGGCGTTGTAGCCTCAATTCGATATGGTGCCTGTAAATGTCTGTTTCAAAATCGATGCCTATATAAACGCTATTTAACCTGAAATTTTGCTTTCAAGTACCACTGGAGCCCGGTATTTATGTTTACCCGGCAAAATATAGATTTCGGGACACTGTGGGGTGTGCAAACTACTCTTTATTTTCACCAGTTACGTTTAGAACTGTGAAAACCAGAAGGCGTTTTAGCCAAGAGGAAGGTAGATTAGCCTCTACACATGTTACCATCCATGTCGCGTCGGTCCTGCTCAGCCTCTTTCCAGTGTCCGCTCAGATGCGTAGGGAGCAGGAGGTGCCTCTGTGCATCGCAGGAAGATGAATGAATGCGAAACTGTGGAGAGTCATCAGGGGAAGTAAGGAAGTAAAGTGCAGATTAAAAAAAAGCGATATCTATGTAGTTTTGTTTTATTTGTCATATACATGTGGTGCTTTCACTGGATCACCTGAAATTTTTACTTACGCAGTGGAAATAGTTGCATGTCCAATGAAAAGCTTTGTATCACTAGAATTTTTAATTTAATCATTAGAAGCTGCGAAAGCATGATCTCAGGAGGGGAGCTTGAAACCTTCACCACTAACTCTATGTAGACTTCGCAAGTCCAATTCCTTCCCCGCTATTGGTATGAAATTCACTCGGAGCTGGAGCATCACACGACGTGCACGAGCACGTCATGCGCGCGTAACCTACACTCGCATGAGATGCCCATGTCAGCCCGTGCGTGCAAGCGGTGTTCTGCCGTCTCGATGTTCTTTTGTATTGTACTGCGAGTTTTTGTGGGATGGATCCCTATCTGCGCGCACGTTTGGAGAGGCTGGCTTGGATAACGTATCCTTACCCCGATACACAGCGTCACACCGCTGCATCTTCTGCTAGGGCGATACACCAAACCACGCCCAGCGTTGTGAATGCTGGCCCCGACACAATGCGCAAACTGCGGAGAACACCAACGCAAACAAAATGGAGGCACCTTAGTGTCGCGTCTCTCTCGATATGAAATTAAATAAATAAGGCGAATAGATTTCGCTGTGTGTTCTAACATTTTTGTAAACTTTCATGCTTCTATTTAGGCAACAGTTTGTACAAATTACACACGTTGTCTCAAATAGTTCTCGCAGTGTCACGTACTACTTTGACATAGGCAGGACCATTCTATCACCTTCACCATGTTGGGGCGCACGCCCATGAGATGAAGGTGAAGCCGTGTTCAGTTTGGCCTATCACCTCTTTATGCCACGCGTAGTACTGGAAATCTTGGTAAATGAGATCTTGAGCGCTCAGTGCATTCATTCCTTTACGCATCTCAAAACTCTTAAGTTTGTGTAACGACCCTTAAAGTGTTCACAGACAGAAGAAAAATTGAGCCTGTGGGGTTAGGCCAAGTTAATACGCCACAAAAAAAAAGTCCTTCTGGCGCCTGGCACTCTGACTATTTGCGCATGTATAGCCCTTCTTAGCTATGGCACACAGAAAGAGACCCAGAAGCATATTTCTACGATGGTGCACACTAACTGACTGACCATGCTGAACTAGAAATGGAGAGACCGTATTCTGCGAACCCCGCGGAAAAACGCATGTTTATGCTAAATCATTACCCATTTGTACAATTATAAACTTGAACATTTTTACTTGCTTTCATGTCGTAGAGACAGATCCCGCACCTGTTTATTGGAAAATTTGTGTTTTGTCAAAGCTTATTGTGCCTATATTTACAATTTTGGAAGCCTAAAACAGTGTTCTGGCCGCCAATTTTCGGGGCCTAAATCCCGGTTCTTTAGTGCTTATAGAACTGGCCTCTATAGTTACGACCTACCCGACATGTTTTCGCAATGACGAAGCAAAGATGATGCCCGGTTAAAACATCCACCGTACCTCAAGAAAAAAATGTTGTTCTAATAACGTCAAGCTTATTAAATTGGTTATGAAATGGGTGATGAAAGAGAACCGGGACAAGTCCGTGAGAAACAAAATTTATTAATATACAGGCAAAGCAATTTTCATAAACACGCACCCATAGATGTGCTGCTGAGCAGTGTTCTACATATCAAGGCAGTCGAGGGCAGCTTGTACAAAAGTGTAATTGTGCCTATCATAAGCGGCACAGTCCACACGCTGGATGTGCTGCATAGAGCACCCCGCGGCCTCAACCAGCAGAGCACGGCGATGTTCTTTCTTGGAGATCCCTTCCGGTGTCGTGAGGAGATCATCCCTCCGCTCGCTTAGGAATCCCTTTACACCTGCGTTGAACTTTGATAAGAGCTCCACAATCGGATTGAGGAAAGGGCTGTATGGCGGTAACCACTTCACTGTGTGGTCACTTGCCGCGAGGACAGCCTGTTCGGCGCGGCGGTGCGCTGGTGCGTTGTCAAACAGGAACACTGCCTGTATTTCTGGTTCCTGCTGTGAAACTTTACTCGACACTTCTGCAAGAAAGTCGTTGAAGACAGCCCAGTGGACCTTGTCGGCAATTGTCCAGTGGAGAAGGCCATTTGCTGACACGCAGGCTATAACATTTACATTCGCCCCTTTCGCACTAGTTGACAAACGGCTCTATGCAGCACATCCAGCGTGTGTACTGTGCCGCTTATGATAGGCACAATTACACTTTTGTACAAGCTGCCCTCGACTGCCTTGATATGTAGAACACTGCTCAGCAGCACATCTATGGGTGCGTGTTCATGAAAATTGCTTTGCCTGTATATTATAAATTTCGTTTCTCACGAACTTGTCCCGGTTCTCTTTCATCACCCATTTCATATCCAATTTAATAAGCTTGACGTTATTAGAACAACATTTTTTTCTTGAGGTACGGTGGATGTTTTAACCAGGCATCATCTTTGCTTCGGCATTGCGAAAGCATGTCAGGTAGGTCGTAACTATAGAGGCCAGCTCTATAAGCACTAAAGAACCGGGATTTAGGCACCGAAAATTGGCGGCGAGAACACTGTTTTAGGCTTCCAAAATTGCGAATATAGGCACAATAACTTTTGACAAAACACAAATTTTCCAATAAACAGGTGCGGGATCTGTCTCTAGGACATGAAAGCAAGCAAAAATGTTCGAGTTTATAATTGTACAAACGGGTAATTATTTAGCATAAACATGCGTTTTTCCGCGGGGTTCGCAGAATACGGTCTCTCCATTTCTAGTTCAGCATGGTCAGTTAAGTGTGCACCATCGTAGAAATATGCTTCTGGGTCTCTTTCTGTGTGCCATAGCTAAGAAAGGCTATACATGCGCAAATAGTCAGAGTGCCAGGCGCCAGAGAGATTTTTTTTTGCGGCGTATTAACTTGGCCTAACCACACAGGCTCAATTTTTCTTCTGTCTGTGAACACTTTAAGGGTCGTTACACAAACTTAAGAGTTTTGAGAAGCGTAAAGGAATGAATGCACTGAGCGCTCAAGATCGCATTTACCAAGATTTCCAGTACTACGCGTGGCATAAAGAGGTGATAGGCCAAACTGAACACGGCTTCACCTTCATCTCATGGGCGTGCGCCCCAACATGGTGAAGGTGATAGAATGGTCCTGCCTATGTCAAAGTAGTACGTGACACTGCGAGAACTATTTGAGACAACGTGTGTAATTTGTACAAACTGTTGCCTAAATAGAAGCATGAAAGTTTACAAAAATGTTAGAACACACAGGCGAAATCTATTCGCCTTATTTATTTAATTTCATATCGAGAGAGACGCGACACTAAGGTGCCTCCATTTTGTTTGCGTTGGTGTTCTCGCAGTTTGCGCATTGTGTCGGGGCCAGCATTCACAACGCTGGGCGTGGTTTTGGTGTATCGTCCCTAGCAGAAGATGCAGCGGTGTGTGACGCTGTGTATCGGGGTAAGGATACGTTATCCAAGCCAGCCTCTCCAAACGTGCGCGCAGATAGGGATCCATCCCACAAAAACTCGCAGTACAATACAAAAGAACAGTCGAGACGGCAGAACACCGCTTGCACGCACGGGCTGACATGGGCATCTCATGCGAGTGTAGGTTACGCGCGCATGACGTGCTCGTGCACGTCGTGTGATGCTCCAGCTCCGAGTGAATTTCATACCAATAGCGGGGAAGGAATTGGACTTGCGAAGTCTACATAGAGTTAGTGGTGAAGGTTTCAAGCTCCCCTCCTGAGATCATGCTCTCGCAGCTTCTAATGATTAAATTAAAAATTCTAGTGATACAAAGCTTTTCATTGGACATGCAACTATTTCCACTGCGTAAGTAAAAATTTTCAGGTGATCCAGTGAAGCACCACATGTATATGACAAATAAAACAAAACTACATAGATATCGCTTTTTTTTAATCTGCACTTTACTTCCTTACTTCCCCTGATGACTCTCCACAGTTTCGCATTCATTCTTCATCTTCCTGCCGATGCACAGAGGCACCTCCTGCTCCCTACGCATCTGAGCGGACACTGGAAAGAGGCTGAGCAGACGACGCGACATGGATGGTATACATGTGTAGAGGCTAATCTACCTTCCTCTTGGCTAAAACGCCTTCTGGTTTTGACAGTTCTAAACGTAACTCGTGAAATAAAGAGTAGTTTGCACCCCACAGTGTCCCGAAATCTATATTTTGCCGGGTAACATGAATACCGGGCTCCAGTGGTACTTGAAAGCAAAATTTCAGGTTAAATAGCGTTTATATAGGCATCGATTTTGGAAACAGACATTTACAGGCACCTATACGAATTGAGGCTACAACGCCCGAAATAGGTATATATAGGCACTATAAAAGCACTATAAAAGCTCTCCTCGCCCTCTAATTTGTGCTCACGTGTCAAAATGACACGATATGAGCACAAGAAACGAAACAGGCGTTTGCATATAATTCGGCTATAGTCATAACACTGTATATCCTTAATCAAGCATAAGACGCACGGTCTGCCTGCTCCAGAGCTTGCTACAAAAAGATTTGTCTACCACTCCTTCGGCTCAACAATTATTTCATCTGGTTATCCTGTGAAACAAATCCGTTGTAATAGAGGCCAGTCCCCATACTTGAGATACATACTATTGCTATTTGCGACTGGCCATTTGCTGATGCGCCATTCAATGCTGTGCCGGACTCGTGCCTTCCTTTCTACATTCTACGCCACGCCGTTTCTTATAGGTTAGTGCGCTTGGAATAAGCGTGCCTGTTTAGTGTAGAACGCCTGTCCGTTCACAGTATTGCGGCCTGGCTGCCCGCATTTTCAAGGCATTCTACGAAACACGAGAAGCAACAAAAAAGACGCGTACATCTTTCCACACGACGAGCTGGAGTAAACGTGTCGCAGGGAGGTTAGGGTATCGGTTGAATGTTGCGTAATTGAGTATGGTTTGTAAAATGCTTAATTGTCATTTCGACTTCATTATTTCTATTTATTGAATGAAGGAGAAGCGCTGCCCTCAACGAGCGATGTGACAGTGTTGTTGGGTTGTACCACACTGCTGCTTGAAGGTACTGTTGCTTCCATCGCATCTACACGAGTCAAGAAAAGCGTCAAGTCAAACAAAAGCCATGTAAAGACAGCCTTTGACTGAATTCGAAACGCGCGATCTGGTGCCTACGTATACCGGTTAGCTGGTGAACGGCTGTGCAGCGCGAGAAGTTAGTTTTTTACTAGCAGACGCTGCCTGCAACGGCCTTCAAGTTGATGTTCTCTCAATGACGTTTCGTTTGATATTCATGAAAGCACGTTAGAGAGTGCTTGCATGACTGTTAGTCGTGATGATGTCACGTGAGTCAATAGTGATCAAGTCGGTTGGCCGAGTCATAAGTATAACATTATTGCTCTCTCACAGACGTTTCGTTCGATATGCATGAAAACAGGTTAGGACAGCGCGTGCGTGTGTGATAGACGTGATGACGTCACATGAGTCACTAGTATTCACGTCACAAGGCCTAGTGAGAGCATTCAATTTATTACTCTCTCTAAGACGTTTCGTTTGATATGCATGAAGGCAGGTTAGGACAGCGCGTGCGTGTGTGATAGGCGTGATGACGTCACGCCAGTCACTAGTGATGACGTCACTGGGCCTTGTAACAGCGTTCAAGTTATTACTCTCTTAAAGACGTTTCGTTTGATATGCATGAAGTCAGGTTAGGACACCGCGTGCGTGTGTGATAGGCGTGATGACGTCACGCCAGTCACTAGTGATGACGTCACTGGGCCTTGTGACAGCGTTCAAGTTATTACTCTCTCAAAGACATTTCGTTTGATATGCATGAAGACAGGTTAGGACACCGCGTGCGTGTGTGATAGGCGTGATGACGTCACGCCAGTCACTAGTGATGACGTCACTGGGCCTTGTGACAGCGTTCAAGTTATTACTCTCTCAAAGACGTTTCGTTTGATATGCATGAAGACAGGTTAGGACACCGCGTGCGTGTGTGATAGGCATGATGACGTCACGCCAGTCACTAGTGATGACGTCACTGGGCCTTGTGACAGCGTTCCAGTTATTACTCTCTCAAAGACATTTCGTTTGATATGCATGAAGACAGGTTAGGACACCGCGTGCGTGGGTGTCAGGCGTGATGACGTCACGCCAGTCACTAGTGATGACGTCACTGGGCCTTGTGACAGCGTTCAAGTTATTACTGTCTCAAAGACGTTTCGTTTGATATGCATAAAGACAGGTTAGGACACCGCGTGCGTGGGTGTCAGGCGTGATGACGTCACGCGAGTCACTAGTGATCACGTCACTCTGGCGATTGACAGCGTTCAATTTAATAGCCTCTCGAAGACGTTTCGTTTGGTATACATGATGGCAGGTTAGACTTTGCGTGCGTTTGTGATAGGCGTGATGACGTCACCTAAATCACAAGTGATCAAGTCAGTTGGCCGAGTCATAGGTAACATGTTATCGCTCTCTCAAAGACGTTTCGTTTGGCATGCATGTCGGCAGGCGAGTAAATAACGTGCGCGGGTGATATTTGTGATGACGTCCCCTGAGGAACTGGTTATCAGGTGACTTGGCCGAGTTTTAGGTATCAAGATCCCGCCCTTTCAAAGACGTTTCATTTGATATGCATGACGGAAGGTTAAGACAGTGCATGCGTGGGTGATATGCGTGAGGACGTCACCTAAGTCACTTGTGATGAGATCATTGGCCTGGTTAATAATTATCAAGTTATTACTGAGTGGACGGCGTTGCCTTTGATATGCATGTCGAAGGTGTGAATAGTGCTTACGCGGGTGATAGGCGTGATAAAGTCGCGCGAGTCGCATTCTGTCACTAGTGACTCATTCATGGCTTTTCCCTGTTAAATTCACTCCAAAGCTATTCACTCCACGAATTCCCGAAAATTCTTGGTCGTTTTGAAGTCACAATGTCATCAGGATTAAATTCGCTGGCGTCCGGATTAAATCGGCTGGCGGTTGGATTAATTTCAGTGGCACTTGGATTAAAACGAATGGCACCTGAATTAATTTCAGTGGCGGCTGGATTAAATTGACTGGCGCCTAGATTAATTTGGCTGGCGCTTAGATTAAATTGAGCGGGAAAACCTGTAGTAAAAGGCGCACATGCAGAATATATACGTGTTGTTATGGTGCCTTAGATATGCGTGATAATTGCTTTGTATTTGACAATCGCACAAGTAATAAGGCTGAAGCTTGAGCAACATTGCTTGGCACTGCGGATGGGGTCGGCCATTTGTGGTATCAGCTGCTGCCGTTTGAAATGGCCGGTAACGTTAAGGGTAGACAAATAGACAATTGCACAGACAGACAGACAAAACTTTTTGTTCAGAAGGTTCCCAAGAAAGACTAACGTCTTTAAAAAAGCACGGATGACTTGGTTATAGGCCATACCTTCCAGCCACAAGATGTGTGTGGCAGTGATATCATCAAATTTGGTCTCGCAAAATTGGCACATCAACCATTTGTAAAGTGGTTCTTGTGTGCCCCGAGACTGGCCACAGCTCCACGCTGACATGCATTCGTATGATCTCTCGATCATGGACTTGTTGGCCTTTGGCTATTACTAATACGACCGTGTAACGTTTTGTCCAGATCAGTCGTCCTTTTAATTTGCCTCACTTTGTTTTCGCCATGATGCGAACGCGTGACCAACCACTCACGTTCAGGCTACGAGACGTGATTGATTAAGCATGCTGCAAACTGCATTGGCGCACACTTATGCCACTTCTGCAACGTATCAAGTTTTTTGTTCGCCGAAGATATAGACACAAATAAAGAAAAAAAACTGAATGATAAAAGGAAACTAGCAGAGAGAATATCAGACATTGTCCCAGCGCATACACACAACAAAACATTGACTGACAGGGCGCAAGAAAGAAGCCGCAACAATGAAATACTTGACAATTGATTGATATGTGGGGTTTAACGTCCCAAAACCACTATATGATTATGAGAGACACCGTAGTGGAGGACCCCGGAAATTTAGACCACCTGGGGTTCTTTAACGTGCACCCAAATCTGAGCACACGGGCCTACAACATTTCCGCCTCCATCGGAAATGCAGCCGCCGCAGCCGGGATTCGAACCCGCGCCCTGCGGGTCAGCAGCCGAGTACCTTAGCCACTAGACCACCGCGGCGGGGCAAATACTTGACAACAACGTAGTGAGATACGCAAGGACTAAAAAGAGACTAAGACGTTCACCGCTTGAGACTAAAGAAAGAAAAGCGGCAAACATGGCACGCAGAGCCCAAGCATCACTTCTCATTTTCTTCATAGAAAAATCTTGAATTTTGTGCATTTCCTTCGCCTTCTCGAAACTTCAAAAATACTTTTGAGAGAATCCAGATAAGTACATTTACATGTGAATGATAGCCAAATAGGGTTTTGTTACGACAGCTTCGCCCGACCAGCTGTGATTCTTACTCTAGTACTAAAACGCAAAGTCAAATTCGACCGCTTTCGCACTCTATAGGCCAATCAACAGACCACATGAGTGCGCTGTCAGCACCTCATGAGCAGGAGGTGACTAAGGAAGTTTATCTCTAAATATATCCGTTTTAAAACACTTTCTAGATTTTCCTTGTTTTTAAATATACTCTTTCGTGCGATTGCCATAGTACGATCTGCCTTCGTCACACAGCCGCTCTTTAGCTCTGAGTTTATTTGCGAAACGTGGGCGTATATTCCCGATATGAGAAGTCGGAACCAATGGTTGGCTTCAAGCCGACTGCAAGACTTATCAGCGTGATAGCAGTCATGGAAACCGCCACTTCGATAAAAAATGACGTTGTTCTGCGCTCCAACAGGTGGAAGTTGCCCTGACTCTGGAATCGCTGAAGAAGCATTCGCCATGCTCACTCCGACACAGCGGTGCACCGTGGTTGGTTTTTCGAATGAGTTAGACTGGAGACCACTGAGCTTTGCGGAGCCCCTTCCGTCGTATCGAGTATGCCAAGCCTGCGGACTAGTGCCCAGAGTGACAGCACTGTTGCCCTGTCTACACGTTTACTGCAAGAGCTGCTTTGAACAGTGCCGCCTTGATTCCGGTCACTGCTGTCTTCTTGGCGGTCAACCTGCCAGCACAGAAGATGTAGAATGGAGAGAGTTTCCAGTGAGAAACCTTCGCAAGCGCATGGTAAGCGAATGTATTAACCATCGGCTCGTATGGTAAACATCGATGTATTGTTGCAGAAAGCGCCTAACGAGGGAGTAGAAATAAAAATATTTGTGCTTTCCAAGTGATACGAGGTTTACGTCGGCTTATATCATTTTGATTTTTTTATATTGCGAGCTCAGTTCTTAGCTTCCCCAGCGGTAGATTTTTGCGCAATACCAAGCTGCGCCGAAGCCATGTCATTAGGGTCGGAGGTCAGGGCCTGTTTCATTTTGCTGCTGTTTAATACATGCTTAGTCTGTTGTGTTTTCACTAAAGGGTTGCAAGATGAAGTCGGTGCGCAACAAAGACGTTTGGTACGCGTGGAAACAGCTTTGACATTTTATGTCTGAATTTATGCTGTGATAAAATGGTGGAGTTAACAAAAATCCCCCCTTCCCCAAAAAATACTCTCAAAAATGCAACTTTTATCATGCAGCAATAGATATGACACCACAATGAAAGCTTTGGCGCGGTATACCCAGTATTGTATTTCAATAAAGTATGTAAGAGTTAGGCCATGCAGACAAAAGAATTTGGGTTTCGAGTATGCACACTGTGTAGGGCAGTTTTCTAGTGTGTGATAGCAGCGCCAGGAGAAGCATTGTTTCATCGTATACGGCAAGGGAGACAGCAGCTAGTGTGCCTCTCCCTGCTTCAGGTGGACGAAAAATAAACGCTCTAATAAGGAATGGAGGTGCATGGGTGAAAACTATACTAAGCCGTTTAACGTTAGCTACCTCCCTCCATCTATACAGTAGATGCTGCTTTACTGCCAGAAAAAAGTAGTCTTCTTGCTCTTTTTAACACGAATTTATAGTAGGCGATGTCTTTAATATGAGGTCTCTTATCCCTGAACTACTTACGGAAACAAATAAAAAAATACAAGGTATACGTGCGTAGTTTTTTTTGCCATGTACACAACCGACACATGGCGTTGAGCTGAGCACGAATCTTCCAAATTACCGTGTTAAAAAGCCATTGCATGCACGAAATCAGTGACTATTTTGTGTTGCCACCGTCTTTGCCGTTGCAGTTATTGTCGAGTGTGTTCTGCTGTTGCTGCCTATTTTTGGAAATACGTCAAAGTTCCTGGTCGTAGGTCTTACACTGTCACTATAGGGTTTGGCGCGTTGCTTGTTTTCAAGAAATTACGGTGAGAGCGAGGACTAAAGATAGGCGTTTGACTTCGAACCAAATCAAGGCACACTCCTTAGGAAGTCAGTTTTCTTGTTACAGAAACATGCTAGTGCTCGAAACTACTTAGAAAATACTCTGGAGAGCCAAGGTTTTGAAAAATGATTTCATTCGAAACAGCCGCTGTAGTGTCTATGCTGAATCTCTTAGCTCTGAGAGAAATGCTATAGGGTGTGTGTGGATCTGCATCTTTTTGTAAGTGTAGTAGATCTGCATCTTTTTGTAAGTGTAAGTGTAGTAGTCAGTGTCAAAAACACTGACTTTTAGGGGGTAACTTATGAGCTGATGTAACGTCAAGACTGACGTAGGAGCGCAGCCATCGGCATAATTAAAAACAACACGTTACGGTGCAATGAACTGAATATGATAGGTCACTTGCGTTTGCTTACTGCACTGGGGTCAAGAAACACTTCAATATAGCTTTAGAAATCATATCAATAAAAATGCAATGTTTATTGGTATAATAAACATTGCATTTATTATAGATATATATATATATATATATATATATTAGGCTAACAATGAGCCGAGTTCAAAATAGCATCACATGAGGCCTGTGTAATAGGGGTACATGTGCAATATTTATTGCTCCGTATTGGATGTATACACCAAGCTCTGCAACCATTTGACATTCCACAGAGATTAGGCCTGCATAATATGTTTTTTAAGGCAGTGTAAAGAACTAGCATGATTTTTACATTAAATTACAAATGCTTGTTCTTGACGTTTCTGTATAGATGAAAATGATCATTCATCGGTGGGCATACCCGAATACCGTAGATTGCTGTCTACGAGTATGTTACATGTCTCTAAAGGAAAGGGTTGACGGCGTGCGTGACTACGTTTTCATTGTATTCGCGTCTTGATCCCACAGTCGTATTTGTAAAAACCAGCACCTTCTCACTGTTTTATCAAGAAAAGCCAGATGCGCCCGATCCAAGCATTCAGCACCCTTCATATAACCCTTACATCCTCTCACCCATTGCCTAGTTTTGGGGTGTAGTTTTTGGTCAGGGGGAAAAAAGCCCCTCTTGCAGTGCCTCTAGACGGGAAGGAGATAACGTAAGATTTGTTCGATTCTGTCCAAATCAGTGGGGCGGCGCCTTGCGTTTGTCGTGATCACAACCTTGGAAGTCCCGCTGGCTTTGTAAGTAAAACGGTGCTTTCAGATAGCGTGTCGTTATTCGTGGCACTATGCGGGACGCAAATGGAGACGCGTCACGTTGACGCCGCTGCATAAGTAGCGCTGCGAGGTGGCGTCACCCATGCTTCGACCCATGAAGGAGGGGCGTGAAGGAACAAATCTGAAAGACTTGTAATAATGGACAGGTACACACGTCTATCGCATCTCCTGGTGAAAGTGCTTGGAAGCAAGCGTGACGCAAGCAGCCCTACTCCTCATGCAATGCCGCATTACGACCACTCCTTGAACTAATGCGAACCGACGGGTCTCGTGTAAAAGCGAACGTTTGCACTGGCATTGAATGAAGCAAAGGAGGTGCTGGTCGAAATCCTCTTACACTTCCATAGCAGTTTACTTTACAGCCAGCTAAGAAGGCGATCACAAAGACACGAATACGTGGATGGATGGATGGATGGATGGATGGATGGATGGATGGATGGATGGATGGATGGATGGATGGATGGATGGATGGACGGACGGACGGACGGACGGACGGACGGACGGACGGACGGACGGACGGACGGACGGATGGTCGGTCGGTCGGTCGGTCGGTCGCACAATGCAACACAAACGCTTTTCTAACGCGCTGCCTTCATTTGGTGGCTAAATAGTGAAGTGAAGGAGCGTTACTGACTTGGGGTAAGTTGGCTGTCGTTTCCTAGCCTGGCCCCATGACAATTTCCGCCGCCATGCGTGCCAAGTGGCTGGCAATAGGCCAAATAGGCACCGTAACACACGTATGTACAAACGCTCCCTGCCTTCAACTTCAATCGCCACCGCCTCAAGGCAGGGTGCTTGAAATGCATTTGTGTTGCGTTGGCACCGCTAAGCTAGGACACCACGTTAGAAGCGCGGTGGCGTACTGTTGTTAGGAATCTGGCCAGCCGCCGCTGCAGCTGATTTCGTTTGCTCAAACCACGATTGTGAGTGGCACGTTCGCAGTGCGTGAATGCGCCACTCACGGGGCTCCTTTTAGAGACGAAGCTCCTTATAGCGGCACCCGTTCGTCCCTCGTAGTCGTAGTAGTATACTTAGTGTGTAATTAGTCTTACATCTTAACCTCCAAGGTGGTGCCTGTGAGAGATTTCTTCTGTGCGTTTTTGAACAATATAAAATTCGCAGCGTGCGCGTTAACTAAAAGCCGAATTCTCGTGTCCCTCATTCCCCCTTAGCAGCCAGTGGCATGTACATTGAGCACTATCTGGCAAGAAAGGGTTGCTACGTTTATACTCGCTGGGAATAACCTCCTCTGTTTAGAAAGGTTTAGCGAGCGTTGGGCCGCACTGCCACGAATAGAGTAAACTAGTATATACCATTAACTCGAGGTGGTTAAAGGTGGGAAGTAGACACGAATAGCAAGCCGTAAGAAAGTGTGCATGTGCCACCTCTCGTTTAGTCCTTGGAATGTCCGCTGTATGGTGGTGCATATGCGGAATATATGATGAAAAGATGCGAGATGGCAATATCTAATTGGAGTGTTGAATAGATGGATGAACAGACACACAGACAGATGCATAGACGGACTCACGGATGGCTGCACCGATGGATGGACGCATGGACGGACGCATGGACGAACGCAGGGATGGATGCACAGATGAATGTGCGGACGCATGAACAGACGCACGCACGGACGGCCGACCGGACGCGCGGACGGTCACACAGATAGAGGCATGGGCGGACGGAAGCAAGAACGGATGGACGGACGGATGCTTCGCTCCAATCTCCATCATGCACTCCGTGGATATGCTGCCCTTTTTTTTGCGGGCTTTCATGGTATACGTGAGACTTTCATTATTTAAAAAATAATGTAATGATAGGTTTCTGAGGACACCCTCGATATTTTAATTGAATTGGTCACCTAAAGGCCAAATTTGGCAAATTAGTTAACTAATTGCCATTAAAGAATTCATATCTAGCAGACCAGAAATGGTCTGTAGTGTTCAAAGGGCTGTAAATAATAGGCAATAATTTCATTCAGCTACCTCTAATATTTTATTTTTAACCCTTGGCTAACTATTACTGGAGCACTCGGCATATGCGCATTTAAGCCGGAGAGCTCCAGCTAAGACCACCAGGGTCCATTGCAGCTAGTGTAGAACACTCCTTTTGCGTGTTGGCATGGCGTAGCACGTGATCCTATCACTACCTGGGAGCTGATGAATGATCCTTCGAAAGCTACTTAAAGACACCAAGTGTGCCACAACGAGACTCGGTGTGAGTGAAAGAAAGTGTAAAGTTAAAGCCTCACTACTCATCGTTAGACACGATATCTTTGAGAACTAACAGACGATGGTGCATAGAGAAATATACGTGGTGTTGCAAGAAGTAATTGCAAAGCAAATGCAAAAAAAGAAAGTGGATGAAAAGATAACTTGCCATTTGCGAAACTCAAACGTGCAACCTTAAGACAGCGTGTCCTATGCTCTATGCCTGTGAGCAACGTGGTAGCACCGTTTAAGAATATCGTACATTCTGTATTTTAATATGCACAACAATGACGCGAGTGTGTGGCGTCAAACCGGAAATGAAGAAGAAAACATCTTGGATTAGTGATAAAATACTGAGCTGCCTCGGAGAGGACCCAAGTGAGAACCCAGCTCCATCCAGAATATTTTTCTTATTGCTTGTTTTTTATTGCTTATTTAACACGTTAGCAGTTACCCACACAGGCTTCGGTGACAACTGACACACTTGTTGTGATCTCACAACAGCTCTCGCTAGAATGAGCACACTCGCGGCTGTTGTTTGAAGCAGTCTGTAGTCGAGAATGTTCCCGCTTCCTCGAGTTTTCTCAAGAAGGTTTGATAGATCATTTTGGCAATGAGTTACACTGTTCTCGGCTTTACTGTTCAGTACGTGTGAGAGTGAGTAGTTCTTTCAGCCACGAGTCTAACCTTGCAGCTGTCAGTGCTGGATCAGAGAAGCTCGGGTTAAGCACTTGTCATCATAACATCCGGTTTAAATTTGCTTTCGTACGCACAAAAAGAATGTCACAGCTAAACGTCCTATGTTTTGGTAATCAGTATTGCAGTGTTACTGAGCGTCCGTACGCTTGGTGCTGTCGGGCAGCGAATATGATTGCATCACATCGTAAGGTCGTCTGAAGCATCCTACTTCACAACCTGATTTTATGCGAGGGAGACTGGGATGTTCCGAGACGTTTTGTGACTAAATCTTTTGAGGATCGTGAATGCATTCTTTTTGGGGGGTCGTGCTCTTTTTGCGTAACTAGTTTCGGAAACGCTAAACGGCAGTCGCCTCGACAGCTTTTCCCGCAAGATATTACTCTAGCCCAAAATACTTCATTAGTGTTATTATGGCACTTTTATAGTGAACACTCCTGTTGCGTTTCTCCCAGTGCCTGACTGTTTGTGAATGTGGCCTCGAAAGGCTTGTACAGGAATGTTCGGCAGTTTCATGGCATGACGAATTCCAAAGGTTCCATTCTTACGGTAGCTTTAGCGCGAAATACCCTCGAGAAACGGACAAGCTTTGCCCTTGTCCATCTCTCGTGTTCGGTTCGCGTAAAAGCTACTGTAAGAATATACCAACACGCCCATAAAGTCACTCTACTGAGGTTCTATTCTAAGGAGCAGTTTGCACTGCACTGCTCAAAATTAAGAATTCGATAGATTTGTGTTGAATCTCCGGACGCATGAAGTACGCAAATAGCATTATCACTACTGAGATGTTTGAGTGCGCAACTATGCATGGAGGTCATGCAGTTGCTAGCAGATAAACTGTTTAAAAGTAACGTGGTTAATTACGTGTCTGCATATAAGAGACTGTAACACTAAAGCCATCTTGTTTTTATCAGACAATGACTTCGTTCCTCCCCCTCCCCGAAAGCTTACCGACACTATTCCGCATTTTTTGAAGATTGGAGGAACTCGAAGCTGTCTGCAGCTCACGTGTTCAGCTCATCTTCAACCAAGCGTCAGCATAACATGATTATGACAAATGACGCCTTGGTACCATCACGAATTTGGGCTACCTTCGACGCCATGATTACATCAACCCATGGCGGGGATTGTTATGCTTCCTTAAGGTTTACGCCTTGGATAAGCTGTAGGTCACTCTTCCAGTTCCACGAGGCACCTGAAGCTTTGCCTTTAAATATATAGGGCAACCTGAGCGTGACTATTTTGGATCTGTTAGTAATTATTTTGTATTTCCTTGCTCACTCTTTGTATAACATGTTAATCCAGAGTTCGGCGTGGGCTTCATCCACTACATACGACTGGCTATTATGATCTAGGTTTTCCGCCAGTGACGGTTACGAAAAATTCGGCAGCTGTCCTCGCCCCCAGCAGCTCGAAGCAACCGTGCAGATGGTATGTTCTAAGGCTTGCGATGAAAAACTTTTCTGCGTAAAATATATTTTTTCCAAAAAAATGTTGAAAAATTGCCGAATAAGCGCGAAAAGATTGACAAAACGCTACCTGACATTCCATCGTCTTCTACGCCACTGCCCGCCTGCGCACGTTTGCTTATTTTTTATATAAAAAGAATCACTGCTTGCCTCCAATTTACTTTCCACATTATCCTTATTTCTCTGATTACCACTGCTTTCTTTAGGTTAAGGATAATTCCAATTTGTCGATATGACTATGTTAGATACCGATGAAGAATAAGATATATTCAGCTACTGTCAATTCATCTTGCCTAAATACTATACCTGTATCTTTGTTTACACTAACGTATGAGCGCAAAAAATACAGAGAATCTAAAAAAGACACACACACACAGCGCTAAATGTGCCTTTTCTATAAGTTCCTTCTTTTTTGCTCTCAAAAAATCAGTCTTAATGTTCATGAACCAACTCGCCAAAGCATCAGTTTTAACTGTATCTTTGGCTCTACTTACAAAAACATTTCTTTCTTTTTCATTTGCTTCAAGTGCAATGAACACTGTTGGAAATTCCCAAGCACGTAACAGTATTCACCTCCAGGACGTAGAAACAAACAGCTTTTGAAGAGACGTAAAAAAAGTATCTGAAGTACTTTGTTTCTCTCTCTTGCAGGTCAAATGCTGGAACGAAGACCGTGGTTGCGACGTTGTTTTGCCTGCATCGGAACTCAACAAACACTTTTGCAAAGATTGTGACCACCACTCCACTACGTGTCCTAGATGTTCGATGGTCGTACGCTGTAATAGTGTGTGTGCCCACATGCAGAGCGAGTGCATGGATCACGTGATGTCAGTGCCAGCGGCGAGTCCTCAAACGAACTCATCTAGCCAGCATGCGACAATATGGCTTTGAATGCAAACATGTGCACACGTGTAGGTCAAATCAAAGACACTTTAGACCACCTTACCCAGGAAAATATCACCCAAAGTAACTGCCTCAATGAGATTTCGCAGTACATGAACACGATGAAAGAAACACTTAAAGAAATATCACATAGAACTAGAGATTTGGGCAGTGTTGTGTCTGCCTCAGATGTATTACATATCACAGTAACACTGAATCACCATGGTCAAATGTTACAAGAGCTTTCAGGAACAATAGGCAATTCACACGAAGCACTGAAAGATCTTTTATATGGCACGAAGCGATGTGTCGAAGAGCTGAAAAAAGACACAGCAACCACATTGAGAGCGGATTTAAAAGAAATTGTGGTGAGGGAAGCGTGCTAAGGGAAGCCATGAGAAGAGATCTTGAGAATGTCAAAAAAGGCAGCCTCCAGCAACTGCGGTGAAAATGTTGCCGCAATCCTTGAAGTGAAGGAGTGCGAGAACAAAGCCGGTTCGATTGTGAAAAATCAAGAAAAAATCACAGCTTTAAGCTCAATTACACTTAAACGACACGAGTTCTCTGTAGAAGGCCTGAACACAATGAAAGGCAGAGCACTTGCAAATGGATTTTGTGCATATGACAAGAAAAAAGTGTACACATCCGGTTATCTCTTGTCACCAGGCATATATTTTAAAAGAGACGGACAACACGTTTTGGTGTGTCCGCACATCAGGCTGCACAAAGGGATCATAGACAGTGTTCTTCAATGGCCCTTTGACGAGAACTTAGGCCTGACCATCAAACATTCATCACAAAGCAAGGAGTGTCAAAGACTGGTGGTCGCTACTAATACTAAGGAATATGCAAGACCTGATACAGAGCACAATGTTAGAGTATATTCTACTGCCCACTCATTTCGCTTGGATGAACTGGAACGTGAAGGGTACATCGCGGACGACAAGCTTCAGGTAGTTTGGGAGCTTGTTTGAAAAACAATTCAAACTGAGAACTCGATTAGGTTAACTTGAAGAAACGATCTTGTGGCTCAGTCTGCAATAGCACTGCTGCCCCAAACGCATCCAGTCCAAGTGAATTAGTTTGCAGCTCAGGTGTGCTTGCGGTACTAAGGACACTTAAGTATTCGTGCTACGTCTTTGTTGGTGTGTAATACAGCATGTTTTAGTTAATAATTTTTATTATCAACGTGTTTGAATCAAGCACTTGAGCACTAGCTTCACACGGTGTTGTAATCGTTTCGCGAAAACATCAGCACTGGTGTCGTTGACTGTGGGCGGAAGATTGTCAAAGGTGCAAAATAAAGTGAATAAGAAATTTCAGCTCGAGTAGCAATGCTTGAAGTGACTTCAAAAAGAAAACTATCTGTGTATGCCTTGTAGTAAAAGAAACGTTAAGAAAGCACGCATTATTGCAAGGCAGAAGAATTGCACCGCGCCAGGTTTGAAACATGTGAATCATCAAAGGCGAAAGTTTTAGAGATACTCCCACAGAAAGGATGGGGTACTACTTATTTTACTATACTTAACCATGAAATAGTCGAAACATAAAACTTAAGCAGTACCCACAACGAAGTAGTGAGGAGAGGTTCTATGTTGGAAAATGAAAGTGTGCCTAAAATTAATTCATGACGTGACTACTCAAGAGTTAATTAAAAAAAGAAAACAAGTACTAAAAACAGTAGAAGAGAGGTGTGGTTGATGATAAGCTTGGTGATGAGTCAAAGCTTGAATGCTCTAAAAATATCGGGCGCTCTTTTTTGGCTCTTTCTCACGCAAAAACTTGTTAAAAAAGCTTGAAATATGCGGTGATCATGACTTCAAGGATCCAAAAAAACTTTGTAAAATACTATAGTTGTACGTATTAGAAATGCCCCGCCATCTACACTTTATATGGTGCTGCAGGCTAAACCTGATTGGTGAAATAGCCTGACGCAACTTGCTGCAAACGACGCGTATATAAGGTGCCCGTAACCAGAGGGAAGTCAAAATGAAGTGCACCAAATGGTAGGACCATGTCTCATCTAAGTTTGCAAATTTCTCTAACAAGTATTCACTTGGGGCTGTGACACCTTACATGTAAACAGTGCTATGGTTGACACTTTGGTAAACAGAAAAGTGGGACCTCTGCGAGCGTGAGTCGCTCACTTTCCCATGCTACGCACTTCCTTGGGTTTTGTAATAAGGAACTGCCATGCTTTTTTTTCTTTCACATGCACATTGCATGCGGTGATGTCACAAATCTTTCAGTGTGGCAGGGTTGAGTACCAACAGTGATTTTGTTTTTGCGAAGCGGTCATAAATGGCGAAAACAATTTATTTTTGCTATTTTACTGCATTATGCTATTTTATAATACTCTAACAACAATATGAGAACAGCAGTGATCTTGATGAGTAGTTTCTTATTTGAGTTTGAGTAGTTTCTTCATTACTTTAGTTTAACTGCACACCGAAAGGCGCTCTAAATTCTAAAAGCCTGTCCCAATAATGTTCAACGGGCTTTTAACAACTTGGCGTATTCAGCCTCTTAATAAAAATGGCAATGACAGTGTTCAATCTTCTCGAAAAATGTTCACTGGAGTGTCATATTTGGGCTCGACAATCAAATATCAGCAGCATCAGCGCCTACGTTGAATCATTTCATGATGCAAACCAATCGTAAGTGATCACATATAAGCCATAATTGAACACATCTTAAGGCCACCTTGAGAAAAATACGCTGAGTATTACAATGTCCAGGGGAATTATTTATACGAAGCCAAACAAATGATGCCCTAAAATGTCCTGCAGACCAGTGAACAATATTATTCTCATGGGACTATGAAGAGTTTGCATTAACCCTCCCTTTTATTATACAAGCGGGATGATACTTTCCTTAATTTCAGAACTATTGCCCTTTTCGACATCTCT
>WOVY01004482.1:0-37109 GCA_013436015.1 Rhipicephalus annulatus
ATAGTGGTTTTGGGACGTTAAACCCTACAAATTAATACTTCATCCTTAAAAAAACAGGCATTGAATCATGGCGTCTCTGCTCACGGAGCAATACTTGTATTCATTTCTTTCTTTTTTTAAATATTTAGTTTTTTCTACCTACGTCACTTTTCACTGGCCACTCCGTATATCAGGTACTAAATCTTCTCCAAGGTAATGCTGGCGGGATATTTCTTCTGTGCGTTGTTGAACAATGAAATTCACAGCGTGTGCGCGTTAGCGTTAGCATCGCCTCTAAGGTGTCCTAATGGAACCTGACGTGTAAAAAACATCCTGTCAGCTTGCCGTTGCGCCCGGTTTTATCTACACACGTGTCTAACACGTGGCGCCTATTGGCTTCCACCGGAAGCTATGGCGGGGGTCAACAAAGTGCGTCGTCGATCAAGTCTCGAGCCACGGCAAACGCGATCCAATTTAGTAAAACGCTGTCCAGACGCCTTTCGATCGGTGTTGCCTCAACGGCCTACGAAATGATTGACGCACGCGTTCGCGGATGTAACGTGCTAGCACCAACAGGTTCTGGACGTTTGCGTAAGCGACGTTGTCGTCGTTAGTCTATAAAGGCATCTAAGGTTAGTCTATAAAGGCATCTGGTCTGAATAGGCGCCCAGCGCATATTCAGACCATGATTGACGCACGCGTTCGCGGATGTAACGTGCTAGCACCACAGGTTCGTGGACTTTTGCGTAAGCGACGTTGTCGTCGTTAGTCTATAAAGGCATCTAAGGTTAGTCTATAAAGGCATCTTTGTCTGAATAGGCGCCCAGCGCATATTCAGACCAATGAATTATACATGTTTTGCACCGTATGTCCTGACTACCCGGTAATTTATTTTGGAACAATGAGGTCAAGTTGCGCAAAATTCTTACTGTACTGTTTTCGTCGGCTGCCAGCACTTATTCGTACAAAAAAATTCAGTTCGTGACGTGGGACAAAGAGCTGACTTAATGCTGACAGAGAATCGGGTTGATCGTCAGGTACACCATTGGGAAATAGTTTATTTTTGTGAACACAAGAGCACAACGCTGCCGTGATTCCTTAACTGTTTCGTTACCACGCCTAAAGAAATTGTTACTGCTGACCCGACGTGCCGAGCGAAAATTGTGACATACTTTGGCTCCTGTCAATTATTTGCGCCATTTAGCCCATTCTTTTAGAATTATGCTTCGTTTTTTGCCTAAAGTAAGTTTTTTTTCGTGCACCAGCAATATTTAACAGTGTCTCGAAAACAGAGGTTTGCTTGGTTTGCTTATGAAGATGGCTGACGACCCGATAGCGAGACCACCATGGTGAGGCAAGTGCTCCGCTTCTGGCCCGAAGTTTGTGGGTTCGATTCCAGCTGCGGCAGTAAAGTTTCAGTGAAGCGAAAATGTAAGGGCCGTGTACTGTGCGATGTCCATCGCGCCTTAAATTACACCTGAATGTCGACATTCGGGAGGCCCTCCGCGTCCGTGTCTCCCACAATCTATCGTGATTTCAGGACGTAGAACCCCAAATTTATTGTTATTACCTGATAGCAAAACCTCCCCGAATGTCGTTGCTTGCACGATTCTGTAGCGTCCACACGCAACTTTTCTGCTGTTTTTTAGCAGAAGTGGCACTAAGGATGATGCTGCGGGGCGTAGAATGTTCTCCAGAAGATAAACAAAAATCACGGCATATCCATGAGATGAATGATGATGAGTGGGGCAAAGCGTCCATCAATCCGTGCGTTCGTGCGTCCATCCATTCGTGCGTCCATCCATTCGTGCGTCCATCCATTCGTGCGTCCATCCATTCGTGCGTCCATCCATTCGTGCGTCCATCCATTCGTGCGTCCATCCATTCGTGCGTCCATTCGTGGCATCCATTCGTGCATCCATTCGTGCATCCATTCGTGCATCCATTCGTGCATCCATCCGTGCATCCACCGTGCATCCATCCGTGCATCCATCCGTGCATCCATCCGTGCATCCATCCGTGCATCCATCCGTGCATCCATCCGTGCATCCATCCGTGCATCCATTCATGCATCCATTCGTGCATCCATTCGTGCATCCATCTGTGCGTCCGTCCGTGCGTCAGTGTGGGCGTGCGTTCGCGCGTCCGTTCGTGTGGTCTGTCTGTCCGTCCATCCATCTAGTGAACACTTCAATTACCGCCATCTGTTATTTTTATCGTATTTCATCATATACAAGTACCGTGATCCAGCAGACAATCCGAAGACTTAACAAGAGTGTGTACCTCATTTCTGCTGTGAGCGCTCTAACACGAGAGCGTGATAACGACGCCGTGCTACGTTTTCCGTAACATGTGGACATGCGGGATATGTGCCCGAGGGCGGGTATGTGCCACTGGTATGAGAATATGTGCCAGAGGTACGCACAACGACAACGACAGACGTACAAGCCACACCTTAAGCTTGACCCCTAAATAAAAGAAGTAGTAGGAGCGTGCACTGTAGTCAGGTGTTTATTGGTGCACATTGCTTTTCGGCACATTTATTTCTCAAGTCGATAAAAATGCCGTGCAGATCTTGGTACTTTTATAGCTTTCATCTCTAGTGTCCCAAAAGTATTACGAACACTAGAAAAAAAAGTATGGCAACATGGTCAACATTGAGTGACATCACCCACAGCCAGTAGAGAGTGATCTTCAGCCAAAGAGAGTATCCGGCCATGATCTCAGAGTTGGGTTTCAAAGCGAAACTATCAGTATCACAAGGAAGATCGCTGTTTTAAGAATGTTTTACACAATAAAAGTGATAGACAGATCTTTTAGAAATAGGTCTATGCCGAATATTATGGATCTTGAAAAACGCTCCTGACTGCTCATCTCCTTAAGCACCATCGACCATCCATGACGCCACCGCCCTAAAACAAGCACCTTGAGAATAGTACACTCAACTGACGAAGTGACAAAGTAGAAAAAAGTGCTATCCTGACAAGAAACTTTCCATCCAGGTGAATGCCCTTTATAAAGCCTGTTTTTAGAGAGGCCCATCAACCTCGAAAAAGATTATTTGTCCATAATAAACCTATCAGACATGATTCCATTTAGTTCCATAGTGTAGAACATGTTTTGGGGCCACTTCGGTGTTGCCTTTCTATATTTAAACGTTTTTTTCTTTGCTGACATGAAATATTATTTGTAAATATGCAAACCTAAATGGAGTCTTAATTTATTTTCTCGATTATATTAATTGTGTTGGTTTGCTTGAAAAATCTGTACAGGAAAAAATATAGCCTCGTAACCCGGTGAAGTTTTCAATCACCAAACGAAAAAAGTATTGAACTCACACGCTTTGAGCCAGATCATACAAACTATCCTGTAACATGAAAACGTTTAAAAAGAACACTTTATGTATTTTAAATTATTTTCATGTTCTTTCTCTCATGTTGGGAGCACTATATCTTCGAAATCTTCTATGTAGTGTTCCCGAGCCACACCTAAGGGGGGATTTCAGGCTTTGCGAGATGTCTATGGCCTTCGCTGTGATAAGGTTCGTGAATCGTAAAGTAATACGTTTAATTGTAATTGCCTTTGATCCGTTTACTGAAAGGTGAATGTTCAATGAACGCACGTGTTGGCACTTTCCTTGTGTAAGGCTGCTCTTCTCTTTGAACATTATTACGTGCTCGCTAGAGCAATATCGGATCATGGTGATTATTGGTACGGACAGCTAGGGGCATCGTTTTTTGACCTCTACGAATGGTACATATATTTTAACGACGTTGTTTACCACTGGAAGCGATAGAACACCTACGGCGTATCACATACGTCTTCCTAATTGTCATGTCAGTTTCATTCATTTAATTAGAAATTTACATGGACCGTGAAGGCAGTCATTCAACTCGTTAGCTGACGACCAACCTTAATTGCCTTTAATAATGTGTGTTGCGTGCGGGTAATTTTTTGTGTGCGCAGGGTAACATGAAATAAAGTAAAAAAATAAACTTTTGGTAAGAGTGTGGAATCGGCGGCAAATGACAAAAGAACATTTTAATCGCTCCAGCCCACCTTTAGATCATTAGCGAGAGCACAAATGATCTCCCAGATGAACCTTGCAGTGGCAGTCTTCAAAAATAAATAAATAAAATTTGCGTGGGTCCGATGACAATTGCTTTTCTGGTGGATGAACTCGGGCATCGCAGGGCCTGTATATTGGTGTTTTTATGCACCATAACGACAAAAACATTAAAACAATTTTTCCCATTAGTACCTAAATAAAATATTTTAGTGGGGTGACACATGTCCAACATACAAATTATTGCACAGTCCAAGTTGCCAAAAAGAAAGAAAATTTCGCTAATAAAGTTTAAATGCCTATGAAATGATTATAAATTCCAGAAAAAAATGAAAGTGATCCTGAAAGTGTCGAGAAGCGACAAATGAGGGGCTAGATAGATATGTGGGGTTTAGCGTCCCAAAACTACCGTATGAATTATGAGAGACGCCGTTTTAGAGGGCTCCGGAAATTGGACCACCTGGGTTTCTCTCTAAAGTGCACCCAAATTTGAGCACACGGGCCCTACAGCATTTTCACCTTCATCGAAAATGCAGCCGCAGAAGCCGCCATTCAATCCCGTGACCTGCAAGTCAGCAGCCGAGTACCTTAGCCACTAGACCACCGCGGTGGGAATCGATGGGTTGGAGAGGCAAGGACAATTTTACTAAATCAATAAAGTTAAGAAAATAATGAGCAATTGCATACGCAAATGAAAATAATAAAAGGCGTGAATCCTCAAATTGACTGTTTCACAATTTTTGTTTATGCTTGTTCTGCTTTCGTTTTAATTGAGGCGCAATATACCTAAAGTTCCGTTTTCATTGTCAATTTGCTTAACAAAAACATTGTAAAAAGCATTTCCTTAGTATTCAAGGAGCTTTTCTTATTTATTTACTTCTGTGGGCTACTGAAAAACGCGAGATAAGAGATGATAGCCACATCAATCTTCTTGGTCTCACTAAAATATAAATAGGTTTACACTAAAGAAACTTTCGGCATTCTGAGAACTTCTCATCTATTTCTCTGCTCATTATCGAAAATATCGAACCTTGTGGCTATTTGTGGCACCGTAGTATTATCCTAGAGCGTCATGCCCGTGGGTCATATTCTTTGATTTGGAGGCAGCACTGCGTAGTTTAGTTTGCAGTAAAAGTATGTCATTGTCACCACCAAGCGCGCGCAAAAGAGGACATAATGTTATATATCAGGGGCTACCCAGAAATGTCTCGGTTTAGTGGGAATCAATCAGCCGGCGATGCAGCCCACTCAGCCAATGAAGGAACCAGTGTGGTTCCGATTCCTCTATCAAAAACTGGCGCGGCAAGACAAAATTATTTGCTGGTTCCGAATCTAACACGCACGTTTTGGTCTGTCTACCAGCTTTCAAACGTGTCACTTATATAAAACTTTATTTTTCGCACAAGCTACATCTGCGATCGCAAACTTTCCGCTCCGATTCAACATTGCAGTTTATGGCGCCTTTTGTGGGGTGTTGCACTTGCAAATGCTTACTCGTTTCGCCTTGGTACGACGGACACCTGTGCATACAACTCCAGCAGAACTGAAGAGAACATCGAACAGGTCCTGTGCAGATGTGCTCACTATGACGCTCAAGCAACTCCCATTCGGAATGGTTTTGAACAACTGGACTCTATACCATTTTCCTGTAATGATACTGTATAGGAACTTGAATGTGTGTTTCAATAGCACAGAAAGCAACTAAAGCGCTACTGAATTATCTGAACTGAACAGACCTCGGTGACCGCCTGTAGAGTAAATGTGCGCCCCCAATTGTGCTTGTGTTTCTGTCTATCCCTATCTAATCTCCTGTCTCATTGTTCATCCTTTCATTCCTCTCCCCCGCTGCAAGGTTGCAAACTAGACGTGCGTCTGGTTAACCTCCCCGCCTTTCTTTGCACCTCTCTCTCTTGCTGATATTATTGCCTTTCATTTCATTATTTTTTCTATTCTGTTGTTTTTTCGAGATGCTATGAATTCCTGGGAAATAGGATGCATACAATTGGCGCAGGATTTGTGAGTAGAGGCTAGCTAGTCGCAGGAGCCCGAAAATCAATAAGGTTCCCGATACAATGCAGCAATAAAGTGTACGCTTTTTGTTTGTCCCTTTGCAAACATCTTCCTCTCTTTGCGGAAAAATCGGTTTCTTGCATTGTAATTTAATATTATAAATGAAGAAATTCACAGCACTTGTGCGTGATTGGTGTCTTCTGCGTTCAGGCAAATGTTGATTAGTCCAAAATTTAAATATATCTGTAACAGATGAAACAGCTCACAGATGAAACAGCTAACAAAACCTAAGCAACGAGTCTGATGACGACTAATTTCAGTAATAATAATTGCAATGATGCCAAAATAATTAAGTGAGCGAGAGTGGCCTCTTGAAACATACCTGACAAGCTTTATTGCAAGCAGAACTCGTACGATACCAAATATCAACCTCGCCAAACCACGACGTAAATGATAAAGCAGCGGAAGTCAGACAGGTGACGGTGGAGACACAGTAAAAACGCAGCACCTTACTTTGAAACACGTACTCTATATTTCTTTCAAAGCATTCATTGCCTCGAGCAGAAGCGAATAATGGTGATGACTGGTATTTTAATTATTAGGCTGTGCCTCGATGCACACGTGACTCGGCTAAAGAAGCAACAAGGGCCTTCCTGCGATTCAAAAACACATGAAGCAACAAAAATAAAATACAGGATCATTAAAAAAAAACTTTAGGTCTGTCCAGACCACGGTGATTTTAGCGGTGAACGGCCCGAATCATAAATCAAGTTTGGTACTGCTGATTTTTTTTTCCTTACGAGGGCCCTTGCCTTTAGCACATATTTATTTCCCGCTGGCCGTAAATGCCGTGGAAGCTTCCATCGCTAATCATTAATAATTTTCATCGCAGAAGTAATCAGTAACACTTTTCCCTAGCCAGAGTGTACGTTTCAACTGGAAAGAGATAATGCAGTTTATGCCTACTGCTTTCAGTCTGATGAAGTTCTAGTTGCGTGAAGCATATTTCATTCACGTGGTGCCTCTCGTACTTTTTTCAGCAGATTTCCCGCTTTCTTAGATGCCATTAATATCAATGCCAGCACCTGTTGAACGATTTGTTGAGTGCTGCAGTCCGTATTGGGATCCATTATAAGCATTCATGGTTCGCTGAAGCAAGGCATGTTATTTCAACATGTTACGTAAAAGTGTGATAGGGCGTGTGCGATTATTTTTATGGACACAGTTGACTTTGCTGGTGTAAGACAATGCATCGCTAAAAAGAAGAGGGTGTGATAGCAGGGGAATAAGGAAAGAACCGGGAGGAAATGAATGACCGGGATGTTAACCAGAACTGTAATAGACTAAAAGAAAAGATGAGCGTTCGTGCTGGTGTACAAAACTAAAAAAAACTTTAGTAAACGTGTGTTTTTTATTAGTACTTGTGCTTATCTCAATGAATTTCAGTCGTCTGTCACCTATCTGACTCGCAGTAGTATGCCAGGCCTGTAAGCTCGCTAAAGCTGGCAAGATGTAGATGGTATCTGTCTCTATAATTATTCATTTCTTGTCCACCTTTCCGGCATTCTCACTGTCACCTATAAGAAAAAAAAGGAATCCTGTAAACAACAGAGCGCACTTGCCAGGCATCTTTGTGCTTCCACTTTCCTGTAGTAGAATCCAGTTCCGGGACACGATGGATTGCACGGGACCGCATTGAAGAAGCAGCCTTCATTTTCAGTTTCATCGACCCACCTGCTTGACGTTCCCAGTGCTCTAATGACCTCCGAAATAGAAGAGTCGTCCATCCCTCGAGACTCGGGGCACTATTGTGGAGAAGCTGTAGCTTTCCTCAGTGCCACTGTGGCACTCCGCGATTCGTGCAATATACCTTTTATATGGAATTCAGCTTCACTCATGGTTTTTGTTCTGAGCGTTATACCGGTCCTCAAGCATTGATATTATCACTGCTGTAAGTATACTCATGCCTTTGGTCGGTACGCATACGAGGTGTCACACGAGGGCGTGACAAAAATAGAAAAGCCAGCATAAGAACGAAATAGATAAGACAACCAAAACAAATTTAAATAGCAACAGAAAGCGCAACGTGAACGGCGAGAAAGTCTATTCTTACGCATCTTTCAATAAATTTTCTTCAGAAATTTAGGCACCAACTATTTTTGCATGACGCTAGTATGACGTGGATTCTACTCTATTATTAAGCTTATCTCTCATTCGCCTTTTCCAAGCATGGAGTAGAAAGTCTAAAGATTTCATAATATTGACCATGCTGCTCTATAGGTTTTGTTTCTATTCATCACACTAATATTTAAAGAAATATCCAAGCAAGCAAAATAAAAAGTCGCTAATTCACATTATGAGAATAGTTCGGTATTGAAAGCGGCAATCATTTTAGCGGTTCGCCTCCCTGTAAAAGAAACTGCCATGGCCGGTATTGAAATAAACCCACGACCATTGAATCATGTCAATGATGGAGCACCATAATCAAGGTATCACCATGATGGACTGAGAGGAAATAAAGCTCACGTGTTACTTCGTGTTGAAGTCACGTAATAAAAAGAATGGTAATGGTTTCCGAGCCCTCGAATGACTGCCATTCTAATCTCCTGAAACGAAAAGCGACAGGAGAAACTATTGAAGCGTGCTCCACCAGCAATGACCTAAAGCCAAAAAGAAGAGGAAGCGGTCCAAGATCTTGTTAGTCTGCGTACATAAAGGCTCCATCGCAATCATTGATCAGGTCGATCTATGCTGATACCTTGGGGGTTATCATTAGATTATAGGCGAAGTAAGTGTAAGAGGTGTGAGGAACGATGGCACAATATAGGGCACAAGACCAGGTGGCTGAAGAGGACCACGGCGTGATTGGAAGGTGGCTGACATGAAATCCTGTCGGCACGATGTGTATTAGCGGATTGGGGAGATAAGGAGCTCAGTAAACGCAAGCACTTATCGAGTAATTATCTGACCGCTACGTTTTCAGGTAGCGAGAAATATACTAGAAAGAAACCTTTAAAAACTATACAAATAATAGATTATGTAGCATGCAAGAAGAGAACAACTCAGCCATGCAGAAAGAGCAGAGAGGGGCGAAAAAAAAACCTACAGTCAATGGTTAGCATTTGGCGTGGTAGCTTGCATAATGGTGCAGGTTTGCATACAAATGAACAACAAAGCCCCTCTGATTCATACAATGTACAAAAAAGGAACGAGGACCAGTGCTGCTCCGCTGCAATCTGATTCACCTGAAAGCCTAAACGATACACGATGAGAGTTCAGCGGCTACGATGTTGTGATGTGTATAGACACTGCTATAGCATTATTATTTAGTGTCGTTACAGATTCTCCCATCTTCTTTCATTCTTTCGCACACCATTCCCTTTCCTTCATACAGAATAGCAAATTGAGGATTCACCTTGTTGACTTTCTGGTCTTTATCATTACCTTTCTCCATCCCTTTTGCTTTGAAATTTAACATCCACACAAAGCTGCCCGGATTTAGGTTGCGACTGCTGGCCAGTTAAACTAAACTGAACGAGAACTTTTGCATTCAGAAAACCTTTGCATTTGGCTGAGGGTGCCTTCACTTCCTCGTTCGTTTGTTGCTTTTTTTCTGGCGTGAATGTGGTCACTCCGCACCATGTACTTCGATTTCCTACCCACAGAACTCGCTGTATTGTGTCCGACCTTTATACGCTGAAACCAGATATCTAGTATGTCTTGCCCCCATTTTTTCCTAAGAAGGACAGCTATATGACGCCTTCACTATCGTATACTGTAAATGTGATCGGACCTGGTTAGAGGAGCGATGTTTCTTTTAACGTGCCTAACTCCGAAGCGTTTTCTTAGTGTCCCCTAAACAAACTATACAGCCGGTGAACAAATGGGTCAAGAAAGCGGTATCCGCACCACCTGTCGATGGCCCTGAGGGAAGCCCGCAGGTCGCAGGAGCGAATCCCGGCTGCGATGGCTGCATTTTCAATGAAGGCGGAAATTCTTCAGGCTCGTGTGCTCAGATTTGTGATGCACGTTAAAGAACCCCAGGTGGTCGAAATTCCCGGAGCCCTCCACTACGGCGTCTCCCATAATCTACGTGGTGGTTTTGGGATGTTAAACCCCACATATCAATCAATCAACCTGAGGGAAGTTTCCGGTGGTCTACAATTCTACAGCCCGTAAGGTGAACTTGTACACGACTATACTTTCAAAACTGTACTTTTTTTTTTATCGCAGCAGTTCTGACCTAAATGCCTGATGGGGGTTCCAATGCCAATACGAAGAACCAAAAAACTTAGACGTCACTTTGATCACTGAAAGCGATGACTGGTGGTTTTGCGCTGATGGGTCAGAAAACTGAGTACTTGGCTGTATGACACAATTACAACTGATGGACGTTTGTTGGCTCTTTTGACAAGCGGCCTCTTGCAGATCTATGCGACACAATATGTGCCTGAACAACTATGTCTGTGAAAAGGGTTCTTAGAAAACTTGAGTAGATTTTGTCCCTTTGTGCATTGCAAGGCTATCAAGTGGGAGTTTATATCAGTGGGAGACCTTCCTGGTTGCGTGAAGTAATGAGATCAAAGGAAAGTCTGAGATGGACGTGAGTAGACTGACTTCACAAAAGGTTCGTTCAAGCAACGAGAATGTGTACTGCGTTTATTTTTAAGACTGGAAACGTCCGCAACAACAGTCTAGTGGTTGTAGTGCTCAGCTGCTCGTCGTGGTCGTGAATTCTATCCCGCTCGCAGTGTTCTCATTTCAAAGGATGCGAAATGCCGGCCACTCATGTACAATGCTATGTCAGTGTGAGTCTAAGAACACAAAATGGTCAAAATTTCCGGAGCAGTCATGTGCGGCATGCCTAACAATCTTATTGTGGTTTTAGCATGTGAAAACCCTAATTAGTTTTTAGGACTGGAAATAATCTGAGTAAAAGCGAGAAGCATGGTTTAGAGCAGCACAACTAAAGCCTGTGTTTAATGCTGCATCAAATCACGTGGGCGCTAACGTAATAAAAAAGATTATAAGGCCTCGGCAGCAATGTCAGTGTGAACATTCTTTTGCGTGCACACTGCTGTCTGTTTAATACTTGGGCCAGTTATTTTCTGTTGTATGTGATGCGTCAAGCATTGCTTGTTGAACGATTCTCTCCGCACTATCTCCCCGCTTCTCAACAATGACACGTCAAATAAAAATTGGCACTACTTTAGATACTCTTGTTGTTTTTCGATGGCGTTTTCTTTTTTAAAATATTTAACAGTCTGAAAATACTTATGTGTGCGGCGAGTTGGGTGGGTTGGTAAAGATGCATAACCTCAAAATCTTAGCGCCAAAAACGGAGACAAAAGAGAGAGACGCTGACAACATGAGCGCTACTCACAACAACAGTAGCGCTCATGTTGTCTACGTCTCTTCTTTTGTTCCGTTTTTTGGCGCTAATATTTCCAAGCTATGAAAATACTTGTCACGCAAGACTCACACATTATTCTAATAATTATGTCTTTATTGTGCAAAGAGATCGCCAAACAGCTAAGTTACCCCTACATCCAAACTAGTCATTTTTTTAGCTGTTAATGTGATGCTACACGTCATTTGCTCTAAACTCAAGTCATGCGAGACGGAGTGACCTCGCTAAACTTAGCGCAGAGGTTTATACACATTGTTTTCCAGATAAAAGAAACTGACTTCTGTCTCAGAGTGGACATCTCTTGTGGATATTTTTAACAGCATTTCATTTTTGCAAAAAGACAATTATAAATAGTAAACCTTACACAAGCATACTTTTTTTAACGCTATACCCGAGATGCCAAAATTATAATGGGAAAAGTAGGTCAGTATTTTATATTGTCACATACATTTTTGTCATTTTATTCGTTTTGTGCATCGCCTTTGTGTCAACTTTCTACGATATCCCGCGTGTTGCGATAAAAGGTGAACCACACTTCTCGAAAAGTTTGTTCTTGTAACGTTCTTTCTCTACATGGTCCTCGACTTTTTGTTTTTTTTTGACGAAAGAGGTGAAAATACCTGTTCATTTTTGACATCTCAAAAGCTGCATGTGAAAAGAAAAATAAAGAAAATAAAACAACGATAACAAAGTTGTACGGCGGAGCTCTGCCGTAATGTTCCGAAATTCAGATATCCTTCGTGAGAAGCGTTATTAGGGCCCCTTACGTGCATTTTAATTATTGTTTGATAAATGAGGAGGCCATTTACCTTAATTTAACGTGGTTCAATGAAGTGAAAGACATAAAAGAAAACCTATGTCAACTGCTTTCCCATGTTATTTCTTTTTTTTTCCTAAAAAAAGGTTTACGCTGTCTTGCGATAGTTGCATGACTAAATTCATCATCAAAAGTAGAACCTCTCAAAAGACCAACAAGACAAAAAGAGCGAAGTAAAAAGAATCCACTCACGAAAAAGAGGGGGATTTAGAGGCACCTCATATTTCAGAAAGTTACTGAACCTGATTGTTCTTGCAGGAGAGCCCTATGCATGGAAAAGGAAACAGTTGTCGCAAGTATAGAGCAGCTGCCTTGTACATAAGGTCTTCCATAACTTCGAAAATACCTCGAGAAATAAAAACTATAACGCGCAAAAAGTAATACAGGGTGCGTTATGGCTTCCTAGGAGAAATCCACAATTTTTATTCATATGCATCTCCTAGTTGGTATCGACATGTGAACCATGTCATTTTATATGCCTCCAGTCTAACGCCCCCAGATCAATAATGGCAGGCAAAGAAATTCTGACACATATATTTAAAAAATTGAAGGACAAAGCAGGTAATGTAGTCACGATTATGCGCACTTTCTTTCAATATTTCTTGAAGAAACCAGATCTATCACCTGCAGAAATATGTAAACAAATTAGTGATTAGCATGTTTTTTTCTTTTCATTTTTTGTAGTTATATATGTCTAACCTATATTCGAACAAATCGTAGAGTTTTTTCGTACATGAGGTTGGGTAGCATCTTCAAATTTTGACCGACAAAGCAGCAACACTATACACAACCTTCCATGTGTATAACTACATAACTGGTCACATGTTAAAGTCAGCTCCTATTTAGTGTAATATTTCATATATTTCTGTCCTTCGGACCTCTTAATCTACCATTTGAGAAATACCCACTAGAGATGTTTGATCTCACAGTGCAGAATTTATACAAGTTTCTACTTTTAGCAGTGGCTTCATATTGCTTTATAGTTTGATGCCGTAAAGAAACGTAACAATTGTTGCCTCCGAGATATCAGTTCACAGTATTGTGGCCTTTTTACGGACGTTGTTGTTGTGTCCTTGAAGCGCAGCGTGTCGACAAAATTAGCTTCTTGAAATGTCGCATGCATAGAGCACCAACGAGGTGCGATGTCCGGTCATACATGTAAAACTTTCCGTGCTCACGCATCTCGGAGACACGCATGACAGGCAAATAGCTTCAGCCAAATACTCTTCTGCAGCTATATAGCGACCCACAAGCATAACGTAGAAATGTGAAACCAGAACGCATTCTTTTATCGCACCACACGCGGATAACAACTTGACCTCTTTTAAAGATCATTCTTTCACAGAAAAGATAACGCGTGAACAAAATTCCCAAGAATCCCCTTGAATTTTATCCCCTTGAAAAGACCTTGAGATCAGAAGTCGTTTTGTATGGTTTTAAAGCATTATCTAGTTTTCAAAGCAGTTGCCGCGCTCTACCAGGACTTCACCGTACCACTAATTTCACAACATGTTTTAACCAACAGCTGTTCTCTTTGCGATAGAATGGCTGATTCTGTGAGGAGACGCTCCTCCCAAGCTTCGCTGTAGCTCCTAAATAAGTTGCATAACAATAGCTGGCCCGTTTAGCTTGGCGGCAGCCCCAACGCGAGCTCTTCCCTCGACCCGCGCGCCTGCCAACGTCCACATTTGTTCGAGCATCCTCCCGGCAGCGATGTACGTTTAGACCTGAATCTCCGACCCCGGCAACTGCACGCCCTGAAAAGAGCGATGAATTAGCGTTTCGCTAAACTTGGTTTCATAGGAAGGTGGCCGAAGTCGCCATCGACAAGCATGGTTCCCGGAGGTCGTTTGCTTAACGCTGGCGCTGGTTTATACAATGTGTCCTTAACGCTGTTGCGAAAGGCTTCCGCCTGCATAAAAGCATCCTCAGTTCTATTGCGTCATCTCGTGGCTCCTCACAGCCTCCTTTTTTTAATCCGTTTTTTTTTGTCTTTTTCTTATTCCGCGTCAATGTACCGACGCCGCGCTAAAAAACGTTGTGCTTAGGTGCCTCCCCTGTACTATCAACTTGTTTCGTGACAAAGAAGCTAGCCAGTAAGTCGGCGAAGAAAATAATAATCTTTAACAGAAATTCATTGGGAACCGTTTAGCAATTAAAAGGGCAACTTCAGAGAAAAGAAACTACTCCGACAATTTTACAACTATCTGAAATCTTCCCAGCTTACTTAAGTATTCTCTGGCGAAGGCTTTCGCTACATATTTTCATGTTCTACTGTTCCTAGACGCTTCCCAAGCTCAATAGACTTCATGTTTGTACGCATTCATGCTTCGTACTAACAAGGCCTATGACAGGCCATAACACCAACACGATGTTCAACAAACCTGGCGATCGAGTGGTGCAAGCCGATGAGTGACTTGAAATAATGAGCGATATCACAATTGTTGATCTCTCACTGCAGCGCTCTGCTTCGTGAACAGGAACGTGGAGGTAAACAAAACAAGAAAATCAAAGTTTTGTAAAAAAAGAAGATTGTATGTTTATTTTTAAATAAATTGCAAATTGATGCAGGTCAGCAGACATCTATAGAAAATCAAAGCTAAAGTGGCAGCGTAATTTTGGACGCTGTGTTCTGTATTAGATATATGGTTCTTATATATTATCTAATTCTATTGATTGACTGCAAGAAACGAGGATTTATTTAACATGTACAGCTGCAAAATACGCCCTCAATATCTTTGTTAGTTTTAAAATACTAGTTTTAAAATACATCATTAAAATACTAAAAGTGTAGAAGGAACGAAAAAGAAAAGGAAAGAAAGAAATAAAGAAAGAAAGAAAAAGAAGGAAGGAAAGAAAGAAAGAAAGAAAGAAAGAAACAGGAATGTCTCAGCTTTTATTCTTTACGTGCTCCATGTAGGTGGTCTTAGCATCCTCTTTATATATTCATGTATTGTTATTTTTTGTTAGCCCTACACTAAAACTAGGCGTAATTTGAAGACATTCACCAACACGAGGCTGCAGCTGCCGTGAACGAAGTGGGACGTTTCTCGGTTGGCCATCGTGCCTTGAAATCTCTTGTTAATCTTTCGGCACATTGTGTATTTGAGGCAGCAGTGACAGTGGAGAGAGAAAAGGACATCAAAACTGTTGTAACGCGTTGGCTGTTGTAATGACCGCAGTGAAAAAACTTTGACAGCCATGACGCCAGCCATAGTGCAGAATGCGGTGATGCTGCTCAGTGCATACATGGCTGCCCTACAGGAGTTTTCAAAGATTGCTTCACGCGTGACTATGTTGGTGTTTATCGCTTTCGTGCTGCCTGACGTGAAATTTCTGAGAAGTACACACAGAAGTGCCGCCTGCTCACCCTGACGATGCTCATTTTTCGGTAAACGGTGGGAACGATTCTAAAGCATGAACCAAATGCCGAGTTTTTGAGCAATTTGATGTAGATAGAAACCTTTTACTAGAAGAGGTTTCCTGATAAATGTTCTCGAGACAGGCAGAGCGCACCATTTTTTTCATATAGGAAAATTCAGTCCTCACGTTCTTCAAAAATGCGCTTCATATTGAAAAGTGCTGAGCATAGTACCCTACAGAAAATAACGTACAAAACCAAGGCTGCTCTTTGTAGCTGGGCAGATTTTTTTGCACATGGTTATCAGTAGCTCAAACCCATGCTTCCGCTTATGTTTCTGTCCGTATTGTATTCAATATTGATGGTGGATCTCCGAGTTTCACATATACAAAGTTTTCATGGCCTATAAGTTCTTAAAAATTGGGAAAATAGGGCATTCATATATCGGGAAGTTTTGCTTCAATCTATTCATCCAGCATTGATAAAGACATCATTAAGATCATAATTCTTAGCAAGGCAGTTGAGTGATTTTTCCGCCGATGACATTGCAATGACTTTGAGTGGACCTTGTATGGTGTATGCAAAAAAAGCCGAGAGGTGAAGACATGTGCAGTTGCCACCAAAACGTTGTCAGCTGCATCCTAATTTTGGTGACAAGATGGGTGGAAAAAGGGCCTATAACAAAGCCACCAGGCGATAGCCAGAGATGCAAGGCAAGTTGACATAAATGTTGCGTTAATAGTAAACTGTTTGAGCACGAAGACGTAGAGGAGAGCACAGTGACACACATGGAGCGCAACGAATAATTCTTTTTTTATCAGCAGAACGGTGCGACCTTGTATACGTAATGACAGAACCGCATTACGCATTATAGCAATTTTATATAAATAGCAGGAAGCGCTCATTTGCAGTCCAGCTAAGATATGCAATTTCCTTTACGAATAAAAAATAGACGTTTGTCTTACGCGTTTCTCTTGTAAGAGTGAGATTTTTGTGCCGCGTTAATAAGGCTTGTCACTTAGCTAGTGATTACGATCCCTGAGGTGAGAACCACAACTGTTGCAGTAATGTTGAAGTGCTTTTGCAGCAAAGTAAACGGTTGCATTCTTGCTTATTTTATGTGATTAATATAGTCACTA
The DNA here is from genome assembly GCA_013436015.1 of Rhipicephalus annulatus. Taxonomy (NCBI): domain Eukaryota; kingdom Metazoa; phylum Arthropoda; class Arachnida; order Ixodida; family Ixodidae; genus Rhipicephalus; species Rhipicephalus annulatus. Next base: position 16,783 of record WOVY01004482.1, read on the forward strand.
AAGGTATCCTCGAACAATTGACACCATAGAAGCCAAAAGAAGCATTCTTCGGAAACGTTATCGGTATATGTCTTCCATTCAAAAAATTATTCTTCCGGTGGATGGATATTTTGTCTAAATTATCTAAAAATAACGCAGTTCATTGTGAATTTTGCCTACATTGTTCTTAATGTCTTTCTATTTTCTGCCAGCTTATTATAAAATACAAGCTTCCCTTTGGAAGACACGAAACCGAGGAAGGCTTTTCTTAATGTGCAGTCATAAATCTCGGTTAAAGAGGCTGCGTACAATGACTGTGTTCGTAAGTACTAGGTCCACAATCCCTCCCAACCTGCGCTGCGCCAAGTGCCGCACTAGTAAGTTTGCGACTAAGACTTAAAAAATTCTTTCTTGATTTGCATTCCACTTGATGCGAGAAGACTTATGTCCGCCGTCGAAGTAGTTAGAAATGAAGAAGAGACGTGAATTCTCGTAAGGTAGGATCAAGAAGTTTTCCAGAAGTTCCTAATCTTGTTATAACATTTAGGATTCTGAATAGAGTGTTACTGTTGTTGAAAATTACTAGTTGCATTAAAACAAGGGACTTGCGATGACACGTGATTAATGTTTTTATGTAATTAAAGGGTATCGAACGTCTGAAGAAATTATGATTTTCTACTCGCACTGTAGGCGAGCCGTGTTGTACGGAATTGCTTACAAAGCTGGTCGTCTCACACGTTTATGGATGGATATATGAATGGATGAAATAACATCAGTATTGGAAGAAATAGTTGTTCATGACGTTTTATTCCGGCGCATAATACTAGCGGAGCTGGAATTCGGGGTTTTGCTTCTATGTTAAAATCTTTGGGAAGTAACTGTTGGGGTGAATTTCAGCAAACACTTTGATCTTTTTTTCCCCAGCACTCTTGGTAATTATGCTGTTTTACTTCACCCCATGTACTTGTTCACTGGCATAGTCATAATAAATGCGCGAATGCTGACCTATCTTTCTTATTTGGCCAGGAAAAGCTATTCGAAAAAACATTTTTTTACATCATTCGTGACGTGTTTACGGTAAGCAATACCACAGATGTTTTCAATTGACAGGATAAAAAACGATGAAAAACGCAGCGAAGACGTAGATAATTTTGACATTTGTTGACAGAGGGGCGAAACAAACGCCAAGCCTGTGCGAAAGGTGCAGCACAGTCACAGCGAAAGCTTGAAGAGTGCCCTTTCATAGCCTTTTCTAAACACTTTCTGGAGAAGTGCTTGCTGGGTACTCACTACTTCATAAATATTCAGAATTTCTGCATAATCGGCCGGCATTCACTATGCTCCTTCGTCATTCTTCAGGGAAAAAATGTGGTATCCGCTAAACACTTGTAACAAATTTTCGTTTGCATTCAGTGGCTGACGACGATAAAGAATTACGCCTGAAGTGGGTATGTGCCACAGTTATTACGTCACGAAAAACAAGCTTTTGTAATATATGCATTGGACGACCCACCCGTTACGCGATTCACAGTGTGTGACGCCTGATTGTTCCTTTGCTGTTCTAAAATGCCTTATCAGGCATATTAACGCGATTCTTTTCCCAACATCAAGCCTGTCTATGAGGCAAGTTTTCGAACGAATCCCCAAGCTCCGGCAACGCTCAGTGGTAGAATACTGGGCTGGCATGAAAAAAAAATTCTCCTGGTATAACTTTTTCGTCGAGCAATTTAGCATGGTCGTGAACTACTCAGGGAACAGAACTCAGTGGCATATTCAATGAAGTTCAGTGGCATGAAAAGCGTAAATCGATGAGGCAACAAAACCTGCAGCCGTGTCAATCGATCAGCTTGAAACACCGAATTTTTATTCGAGGTCTTTGACCCCATGTCATCTGTACGCAGATCCAAGGCACGCAGAGAAGCTTTCGCTCAGAAAATCTGAAGAATATATTTATGTTACGGGAAAATATAATAAACGAAATGGCATTACATGAGGAAGCAACAAAAGAATCGATAACGTTCAGGAATGCCCTTGAAGTTTCTGCATCAAATTTCTTTATCCTTCAGAAGCTCTAATAGTTAGGCAAGTACGTGTGGGTTCATGGTTAAAAAGACACACTGAAATCACGAGATGCAAACAAGATAACACAAGGATGGGCGCTAGACTAGCAATTAAAGTTTATTCACGTTGCCTCACACATGATTGATTTATTGATTAGTGGGGTTTAACGTCTCAAAACCACCATATGATTATGAGAGACGCCGTAGTGGAGGACTCCGGAAATTTTGACCACCTGGGGTTCTTTGCCGTGCACCCAAATCTGAGTACACGGGCCTACAACATTTCCGCCTTCAACGGAAATGCAGCCGCCACAGCCGGGATTTGATCCCACGACCTGCGGGTCAGTACCTTAGCCACTAGACCACCGTGGCGGGGCTTGCCTGACAAATGTATACAGGCACTTGCTGAGATGAAAATTCCCAGGTAATACAAAACACGCAAGGCTTATTATGCTTGCCTACTCAAAAACAAAAATTGCCGTCCTTGAGTTTTCTTAATTTGTGTTTCATGTTCTTGTGCCGTTCTTTATCCATTTACTTTATGCTTTTCTCAATGAATGATAAAAAAATTGCCATATCTTCTTTTTATGATTCATGAATATTTTTCCCTAGCACATCTGATGTGCATTTCATTTCGTGTGGTTTTCGTGTCAAGTTAAGAGACGGGAATATGATACGAAACTGCTGTAGAGTTCCACAGCCTTGGAGCTTTGTATTAGAAAAGAAAAGGAAAACAAGCTTCGTACTTTGTAGAACTAATTTAGATGCAAAATGTGCGACGGTTTCGCACATCTCTGTGATCGATACCTATTCAAGAAACAAGGGGAGACCAGATGAAGAAGCGAGCTGCAGTGCATATCGTGGAAATATTGTATTGTGTTGTATCTGTTTCTCTCATTATTTGTTATTTTTTGTAGAAGGAGCCCTTGTAGCTTTGTCTCAAATTAGTTCTCTCCAAAGTTACACTTGTTTTTTTAGTGAGCGAGCGCTTTCAGGGCCCTCTTCTGTGAAGTCGCATCCTGACGATACTGCAGAATTCCCTTATCCGACAGAGGTTGATCATCTAATTTGTTGAGTTCCTTGCGAAGGCATAGTCGTTGTTTACTATACGCTAGGCAGTCACAAAACATATTGTTTCCTCTTTGCCACAGTGGCCACAGGCTGCGGCGTCGGCCATCCCAATGAGGAAAGCGTAGGCGTTGGTAAACGCAACGCCCAACCACAGCCTACATAACAGGGTCTGGTCTGCTCGGCAAAGCTTCGACGGGACTTAAAGACTTAGCGTAGGGTCAAGCAAGTACAGTCGCGCATGCTCGAAGTGTGGCTGATTCCATTGTGATGTGGTTTGCTGGCGAGCAAGCCTGCGGAGCTTTCGTGCAGCATCTGTCCTAGAAAGTGGTAGTCGCAGTTTATGATCTTCTGTGTGAGCTGAGCGGGCAGCTTGATCTGCCCGTTCATTGCCGATGATTCCGCAGTGACTGGGAAACCACTGAAATGTAATTTGGTGCCCTCTCTCAGTCAGGTGGTGTATAACCTCTGCTATCTCTAGTACCAGCTGCTCGTGTGGTCCATGGCGTAAGGCTGATAGTAGAGACTGCAGTGCTGCCTTCGAGTCGCAGAAAATAGTCTATTTGCGCGTACGTTGATCAACTACAAATTGCAACGCGGCACGAAGTGCTGCCAATTCTGCTGCCGTTGATGTTGTTGCGTGATATGTCTTGAATTTCATTGTCGTGGCCAACCTTGGTATCACTACTTCTCCTGTAGAGCTGTCCGGCTGAACCGATGCATGTGGTGTTTTTTCCGAATATTGATCGGTAAAAGCACACGTTGCCATGAGCGCCAGAGGGGTTCTCCACTGACGGTCTACTTGACGATTGAAATAAACGCCTGTTGGGTGAATAACGAAAAAAAAAACATCCCGCGTTCTTCTTCACCTGCGTTCTGAACATGCGCTGTTAATTTTTTCTGTCTTCTTGTGTTTCGGGGATTAGGTAGACGACAATGCACTATACCCTCGCAATTCAGCAATACATGTCACTGCACTAGAAGGAGTTTGTACCTGAAAGTGCCTGCACACGCCCACACACAAACACACACACACACACACACACGCACGCTCTCGCTATTTAAGATTTACACTAACGATCTTTAAGTGTATCCGTAAGACTTACTATAGCATTCCATATTAATGCATTACCAAAGATGTAAAATTGCAATGTATGCTTTTCTTTTGCAAGTTAAAACCAAGCAGCCAAGATTACGAGGCGAAACGTAATATGGGATGTGAGAATAATGTAGATCCTCCTGAGCTGTCTTAACCACGTCTCAATATTTTTTGCTCATGAGTGTTCTCGCCTTTCGTGTCCAATGCATCATCCGGGAACCGATTAGGTATCCTCGATCTTAGCAGCACATCTTAGCCGCTAAGCTACTACGGCGGTTATATCTTTCCCGCAAACCTCGAGGGATTTTCAGATGCGTGTAGTGTTTACTGAGCGTAAACGCGACTATGCCAGTGCTGTGACGCGGAATTTTAATATTATAAATTGATAACTGTTCCTAGGCTTTTGAAATTTCACTAAGCACGATGACTTCCTAGACCACTTTTGTTCCCGATGACTTATTTATTAAGACCTCTTAGAAATCATAAAATATCAATGTCATTACTTGAAAGTTAACAATTTTAAATGCGAAGCAATTCTTGGCGAACTTCGGTGACATTGAGCGTATCTCTCTATCTAGCCGCTTACGTTTGGGTGCTCTCGTGGTCACCCTCTTAACTTAGCGTGAACCAAAATTAGCGTGCGAGTGTAAGATTGTTTGACGAATATGACGCGCTGGTCAATACATGAATAATGTCGCAATCTCGTTGCGTACATAGTCAAAAACTTCCCGCCAGACAGTGGCACATACCCATGGGCAGGTATGTGCCACTGGTATAAGGGTATGTGCCACAGGTGATAGACACTTACTATCTACCCAGAAACGACGAGAACACACATGACAATTTTAACGCGCGAGCGTTAAGACATACCCGACATCGGTAGCGTCAATCCGACTAATGCCAAGAATAAATAAGACGGTCACAGCTGGAATCGAACCCAAGCATTTTGCGTGGCAATGAAGCATTTTACCACAAAGCTAGGCCAGGTCTCGGAACTACTTTTCAAACAGACGCTTGTATTCGTGAAACGTCAATAGTGGTGGTAGAGCTGCCTAGCCAATTTTATAAACATTACATATGTACTCCTTTGAGACAACCGTCACGCCGGGTTAACGCTAATTGTGGTTAGCTGCCATGCGCTGGAGTTGACTCATGTAACAGTGTCCAGGGCCAGCATCTTCGCGAGCATCAGCACTTCATATTACCTTCTGGTGTTGCTAATACGCATGTAGGACCGCGGTAAGAATTCATAATCATATAGTGGTTTTGGGACGTAAAACCCCACATATCAATCAATCAATGAATCAATCAATCAATCAATCAATCAATCAAGCTCTTGCATCATTTTTCTGTATACGATGAAGCAAAGAGATTTGGGAATTACAAGCACTTGTCCTTGAAGGTTGGCGCACATGCTAAACTTTTCGAGGCGGCAAGAATAACAAAAAAAAAAAACTAACACGCTCCCTGATGCATTTACCTAAGACGACTTGAAGCTGAACGCCATCTTCGTTTTCTTCTCATTTAATGCGTGGATCGTGCCCCAAAACCACCTTCCCGCACAGAACGTGGATTTTCACTGCCTCCACAATCGCCGACAATCCTTTAACCAATCTTCTCTTGTGTTGACGTACTTATTTGACGTTACATCTATTGACGTCACTGTGATGTTACGATCCAATCATAATTGCCTCCTAAATTTAAGTTTTCTGACAACATGATGACGTCGTATGGAGATGCCATCACGTTACAATGCTTTTCTTGCACCCCTCTTGTTGACGCCACGTATGGGAGATGCCGAGACTGGACGCCATCCCATTTCTGAGTTGATGAAGCTTTAAAAAAAACAGCTTACCTCCTCTCTTGGAGGTAAACAGGGGTGCCATAAACGCACGCATGATGTTACGGCAGTAAATTCAACACGGCAGTGCTAAGCTTTGCGACAGTATAAGCCGAATTCGTGTAATAGAAGGTGAGAAGAAAAGTTTTCAAATTGTAAATAAATAAATAAATAAATTTGTAGCAAGAGAACGACCCACTTCAGGTCTGACACCTGGAACTGTGTAGCTGTACACGTTCCTTAAGTCGACCGGAGTTCTGACAGTGACTGGACCCCCAGGACTTTGCAGAACCACATTACGGTATCTGAAAAGAAATTTGGAAATTCTTCGTCGTGGTCCACTTAACGCAAACATCGACCTGATTCTGGAACGCTGTTGATGTAGAAGTGAGGTCATCTCATGGGTTCTTACCTTTTCAGAGTGATCATTAAAGTCTTTTGAGTAAAAGGGGCTACGAGGCTTTCTTTGGGATAAACAAATTAAGGAAGAGTTTTTAACATTCAGATTGATTCACCAAGGACCTTTCGCCATCTAGTGTGCCGCCACCTAGCTGCGTGCTGAGTGAGTCGGGCTTCAAAAAAATAAATTTGTTAATATCTGTCCGTCGGTTTCTCACGGTACATTAGCTACCCTCATTGCGAATAACCATGCTTTTTAACGGGTGGTCAACGTGCAGAGGTAACTTGGGAGCTATAAAGTTGCACTGCTAAGTGCGCGAGGAGTTCTTGGAGGCTGCATCCACCAACTCGCAGCATTTCACACAAGCTATGTCAACGGAAGAAGGAATTTTTGTTTTGAACTTTGTTGACAAAAAAGCGTGTAGTTTTAGGACTTTTGTGAATCCTATTGTCTCCTTGGTGCATGCGTCGTCACAATACATGTTGCCTCTAATCACTCGTGCTCACTTAATAAATAGTCGGGTCTAAGATATACGCCCACTACTCCCACCATCACTTATTAAATACAATAAAAAAGCTTAGTGTTTATTTTAGCTCAAGTCTCGCAAGAAGAGTGCCTTTCCCTTGAGCGTAACTGGACCTGACAGCTGCATCACATTCGTGCGCAGGAGTACTGGAATCAGAAAGGGACTCCGGACACTTGCTTGAAGGTGTAAAAGGCAGCTGATTCCATTTGTCTCGCCCTCGTTGCAAACTCACTGACGTTGCTTTATCGCTAGTTGTTGACAAATGATCTTCGACGAATGCAGATGTGACTATAGAATCAGCTACAAAAGGAAGTATAGGAATGAAATGCCATGCCGAAAATGGTTCTTGGCCACTCACTTGGTCATTTATTATAATAAAGCTCGGGACCCCACCCTCATCCAGCTTCTATATCGCATGTCTGGGACATACACCGTTAGGATGTATTCTTGAGAACACGGCAATATTCTATTTTTTGGTACTTTACCTTCTCTCCCCTTGTTTGTGCATCTTCCGAACTGTGTCGAGCAGCCCAGATGTTTTCACTCGAGATTTGTGTACGACAGCTTTTTGTGTACGCGTCTTGTGAATTATAAATGGCTCTTATGGTCAAATGAATCAGCAAATGGTACCTAGTCAAGATAAATGTATATAAGCTCTGACATCCTCCATGGATATTGTGGTTGTTTCCAGCTTTGAAATGGCGTACTTCGACGTATCTAGAATTTTTATATCTCTGCTGATTGATATGTGATTGATATGCGTCCCAAAACGACCATATGATTATGAGAGGCGGTGTAGTGGGGGGCTCCGAAACTTTCGACCACCTGGGGTTCTTTAACGTGCACCCAAATCTGAGGACATAAGCTTTACATCTCTGCTATATCACTTTTTTGCACGGTTAAACAATGAAGGAGCGCGCATTTATTTCTAACTGAGAAATTAATTATCATATGGCTTGCGACAGTTAGTAGCTACAGTCCAAATCGTCTCGTGGCACCTACTGCGGTTTACGCTGGGTGCAACTATTGAATAGGCAATTCTAATCCTGTAAAGCGTGTTTTGTCTGTAAGACAACCCTGTCCGCTTAAGAAGCAAACTTTACAATTACGAAATTTTCATAAAGCGTCATTGTTTATGACACTCGTTAGTTGATACTTCCATTCACAGCTACGTTTCAGCATCCGGTAATATTATATATCACCAATTATTATGTTATAGTCTGTAATATTTGAATATTCGTGCATGTACGGCCAGGTGGTTTGGATAAATGCGCCATTGTAGTCATTGTGGCTGTTATTACGATAGCAATTAGACACTCTCGACTATACGATGCATGACGGCGACGCCAACGCCGTAGTTATAAACCATATATGTATACGTATCTATATATATGAAAACGCAAGAAAGAAAAAAATTCAGAAAACAGACTTCGGCGCATTGAATCTAACGTAACACCTCCACGTTGCAAAAGCGAAGCGTTAATTACTGAGCCACCGAGGGCTATCTCCTAAACGTTCAAACAGGGAGCTATTTATCGTTGTTGGCAGGCATCTCGGGGGAGCGGGGAGAACAATCATGTTTCTAGCATTATCAGCAAGATGACGCAACGAGCGTGCGGCGGCTCTCATTTCTCACGCGTACTTTGGCCCAGACCTTTGACGGGACACCAAATTGCTCTTCAGGTACGTTGTCCGGCTGAACCGATCCGTCAGTGTATACATGTGTGGAGTCTTGATATTTCTCATACAAGAGAAGTAGTGTGAGCTGTTTAAGAGCCGGTGACGACAAATTGGCCTTTTTCTGGACGCCAGGTATGTTAATGTTAATCATTCGTTGAGCGAGGCACCATGGCGGAGTCACAGGTCTAGTGGCAGGAGAGAACAAAGTTGGGATCGACTCACCATGTGCGGTCACTGTTTTGCAGTAAGATGTGCATGGTCGGACCACTGGTAGAGAGGGTAGGTGATGTCGAGGGGTTCGAGCAAGGTGTCGTATATGTGTCCTTAGCACTTCCACACTAATGTGGGTCTTGATGAGGTTGTCCCTTGTGATGGCGATAGTTGCCGCTGTTGATGCACTTAGGGGCAAGCCTAAACATATCCGGAGTGCTTGAGCCTGGACACTTTGAAGCATTCATATGCTTGTTTTACTTGCGTTGGTTAACACAGGTAGGCTGTACCGAAGGAATCCAAGGAAAAGAATCCTGTATAGTCGCAACATAGCAGTTGTGGACATTCCCCAGTTTTTTCCAGCGAAGAACTTGAACAAATGACAGATGCCTGTCACTTTTTGCGATCGACCGGCCTTACTGAACGGTTGTAGCTAGGACGCCCTTCCTGTGTGTGTTTTCGTTTTTTTTATGAGTGCGCGTGCGTTTTTTTCTCTATCTACCCCCCCTTTTTTGCCCCTACTTCCCCGCCCCCAGCGCTGGGTAGCAAACCGCTGGGTAGCAAACCTCTTTGGCTACGTGTTTGCCATCCACCATTCATCTCACTTTCACGCAGTTATGTTAAAAAGAAGTTTGAAACAATACTGACAGCTTCAATACCGGCGCGGTCTGCTTATGTGAACACTATAGGCTACGTAAACAGTTCCGACGTAGTGATACGTCGTTATCCACTTCACCGCTTCACTACTAGAAGAGAAAATGGGAGAGTGGGAAAAAATGGGGATGTTGCCCAGTTTAGCATACGTGGTACACTACTCTGAACAGAGAAAAAGTGGATGGGGAGATTGAAAGAAAGGTGACGAAAAAGAGGAAGACACACACACGCACACGCACGCGCACGCACGCACGCGCACGCACGCACACACACACACACACACACACACACACACACACACACACACACACACACACACACACACACACAACGTCACAGAAACGAGCGGTATACCTGTGCAGTATAGGACACCATTATGAGTCTAGAGTCACTCGTGCAAATGCGTTATCCTGAGAAATTTGAGCAGTGCATTGGTTGCTTTAACTCTCGATGAAATTTCATGCTGAGATTGGAGGTTGGTTGCTAGTGACATCGAGCAGTTGTCCATGTCAGTGAGAGCGATTGCAAGTGATAAAATGATGTGTTATTCAATCGGGATCTTGGTGAGGTGTCATTAGTATCGTGCGTGAAGTAAACGCAAATACAGACGCAGGAAGCGCTAATAAAGCACGGCCTGCTGGGCGAGTTCGTATTGCTACGTCCCTGAACCCGTCGATTGGCGAAAGACCATGCTCTGTATCTTATCTTCTAGCTGAGCCAACCGCAGATGTCAAGGCCACTTACCAAGGTGTTCATCACCCATGACCCGTGTTGTGTGAAAAGAAAACGGCTGTTGTTCGGGCGAAGCCTTCCAAAAATTATGTAAGATAAAAGGAAGCCAAGAAATAAAAGAAGACGTGATAGGACCGGCGGTGATGCATGTGGTGTTTTTTCCGAATATTGATCGGTAAAAGCACACGTTGCCATGAGCGCCAGAGGGGTTCTCCACTGACGGTCTACTTGACGATTGAAATAAACGCCTGTTGGGTGAATAACGAAAAAAAAACATCCCGCGTTCTTCTTCACCTGCGTTCTGAACATGCGCTGTTAATTTTTTCTGTCTTCTTGTGTTTCGGGGATTAGGTAGACGACAATGCACTATACCCTCGCAATTCAGCAATACATGTCACTGCACTAGAAGGAGTTTGTACCTGAAAGTGCCTGCACACGCCCACACACAAACACACACACACACACACACACACGCACGCTCTCGCTATTTAAGATTTACACTAACGATCTTTAAGTGTATCCGTAAGACTTACTATAGCATTCCATATTAATGCATTACCAAAGATGTAAAATTGCAATGTATGCTTTTCTTTTGCAAGTTAAAACCAAGCAGCCAAGATTACGAGGCGAAACGTAATATGGGATGTGAGAATAATGTAGATCCTCCTGAGCTGTCTTAACCACGTCTCAATATTTTTTGCTCATGAGTGTTCTCGCCTTTCGTGTCCAATGCATCATCCGGGAACCGATTAGGTATCCTCGATCTTAGCAGCACATCTTAGCCGCTAAGCTACAACGGCGGTTATATCTTTCCCGCAAACCTCGAGGGATTTTCAGGTGCGTGTAGTGTTTACTGAGCGTAAACGCGACTATGCCAGTGCTGTGACGCGGAATTTTAATATTATAAATTGATAACTGTTCCTAGGCTTTTGAAATTTCACTAAGCACGATGACTTCCTAGACCACTTTTGTTCCCGATGACTTATTTATTAAGACCTCTTAGAAATCATAAAATATCAATGTCATTACTTGAAAGTTAACAATTTTAAATGCGAAGCAATTCTTGGCGAACTTCGGTGACATTGAGCGTATCTCTCTATCTAGCCGCTTACGTTTGGGTGCTCTCGTGGTCACCCTCTTAACTTAGCGTGAACCAAAATTAGCGTGCGAGTGTAAGATTGTTTGACGAATATGACGCGCTGGTCAATACATGAATAATGTCGCAATCTCGTTGCGTACATAGTCAAAAACTTCCCGCCAGACAGTGGCACATACCCATGGGCAGGTATGTGCCACTGGTATAAGGGTATGTGCCACAGGTGATAGACACTTACTATCTACCCAGAAACGACGAGAACACACATGACAATTTTAACGCGCGAGCGTTAAGACATACCCGACATCGGTAGCGTCAATCCGACTAATGCCAAGAATAAATAAGACGGTCACAGCTGGAATCGAACCCAAGCATTTTGCGTGGCAATGAAGCATTTTACCACAAAGCTAGGCCAGGTCTCGGAACTACTTTTCAAACAGACGCTTGTATTCGTGAAACGTCAATAGTGGTGGTAGAGCTGCCTAGCCAATTTTATAAACATTACATATGTACTCCTTTGAGACAACCGTCACGCCGGGTTAACGCTAATTGTGGTTAGCTGCCATGCGCTGGAGTTGACTCATGTAACAGTGTCCAGGGCCAGCATCTTCGCGAGCATCAGCACTTCATATTACCTTCTGGTGTTGCTAATACGCATGTAGGACCGCGGTAAGAATTCGTAGCGCGGCAATTTTTGTTTGCTTTTATTTGCTTCGCGGCGTAAGCTTAAGAAGGCATGTCAGCCGCGGGCTGCCAGCGTTGCTTGAGTGACAAGCGGTTGAAGCGCGACCGACCGGTTTTGCCACGAGCGCAGACACGCGGCGCCAGCATATTGCCCTGCTTTGTCGACGGTCGAGCGTTTCCAGTTACTACTAACTCAAAGAAAAGGGAACCAACCCGGGCAACGAAAGGGTTGAGATTGTAAACGTCGTTGCGACGGCCCCCTAATTGCCTCTCGGAACTGGCAGTCGGCGCATCAACGGGCCTCTTCCGAGACCCCGCGCACCGCGGTGACTCCTCGCATCGGTTCGGCGTATGGCCCGGCCACGTACTGTTTGCGCGCCTGCAAAATCGGCAGCGCGCGTTGCGAAAACTCTGAAGTCACCGACGACCTTTTTCTGCCGGGCCGGCTTTGGTCCAGTGACTCTCAGAAGCGGGCTCGCGACACGGGAAATGGTGACGGTCGCCCGTTCGACGCCTGGGTTTCCTATTGTTGAATCGGGCATGTCTTCGACTACATCCCCGTTTATCTGGGCAAAGGAACTCGTAAGCAGAAATATGCGCGGTCAGCGAGCGGTTCCTCGTACGGCGCACAGAGGCAAAAGGATTATAGCCCCGTTGTCAAGAAATTGACGTGGTAGAGAAAAATCGCCCTATGGCCGCACTACCGAGTACAGCTAGCTCTGTCTAAATAATTGTGCGCCGCGAAGCTGGCCCTGGCCTCTATGCTTTTTCTAGTTTTGTTTTATTTACGTTTTGGTTGTTGTGTGGTTTGGGGAGAGTGCATAAGTCCCACGTGCACGAAGGCGGGATCCTCGTGGCGTTTTTTTTAATGTACCCAATGTACTGTCCAATCAGAGGACAAGCAAGTGATTATGTGCCGAGATGGTGGTAAGGGCGGAGCGCCAGGAAGGGATAAGAAGAGGCCCCGTGGCTCCGCCGGGCGTTCTGAACCGAGCTTGCGGTGTTAGGCACCATCGGCTCCGCCGAACCCCGTATACGGTCGCCCTACAGAAGTCGGTTCATTTCCAAAGTTGTTTTTCTTTTCCTTTTTTTTGTAACATTGATGTCCATTGTTTTGTAAAATCTGTAAATACAAGTTTTTCTCAGCCATCTAAAACTTCTTCAGCGTTGCTTCTGCTTCCTCGTCAAGCGTCCAGCAGGCCAATAGCCGCTATTGGGATAGCGGCGTACGGTTCTTCTCCCACTTTGCTACACCACCACGGGTGGTGCGCTTCGGGCGCCGAGTGGGGAGAAGTGGTTTCTTCTACATCGAGAAGAGAACCTGATTTTACTGGCGCAGTCGACAGGATTGGCTTGCTGTGGACGGAGTTGAAAAAGGAAGAAGCTGGCTGAGAGGAAAGACGAAGTACAGATGAAGACGCCAAGTGGCACCAGACCAACGGACAGACACTGCAGCAAGTAGCTGCGGCAGCTGGAAGCTGCAGATAGCCTGGTGTTCCCGGAAGACATCGAGGGAGTGACTGGGTCAAAGCGGTCCTTGAACGAGTTCTCAACACCCAAAAGGCGCGTCCACGACGAGGTGGAGCATCGACCAGAAGCCTGCAGCAACAAGCCAGAGCGACGCCACGACAACGGGACCGAGCTAACGTGAGTTCCCTTTCTCATTGCTGTATTGTTGTTGCGGGGCAAACAGGCTAGCACCACTTTCAGCAGGATGGAGGGTGGCGATGGGGCGAGTGAGGATGGGAGTGGTGACGTCCCTTGGACGGCACGAGACCAAGCAGATCATGATTTTAAGATGGCTCGCGAACGAAGCCGGCAAATGGAGTTGGAGTTAGAGCTCGCTAAATTACGTCCGGCAAGCCCATCGGGTAGCGTGAGTGATGCTGGCAGAACATTTGAGCGCTGCTCCAACACTGAGTGGCGCAAATACGCCAAATTGTTAGTGGGTGCCTTCCCGAAATTTCCCGCAGACGCGGAGGTCCCAATTTGGTTCGAGTCAGTGGAGCACACTCTGGAGGCATATGAGGTACCTCGAAGTTATTGGGGACAAATAGTCTTTCCACTCGTGGCTGAGCGCATAGAGTATTTGTCAACTCGGCTCACACCCGCCCAACATCGGGACTATGAGACCGTGAAGGAAGTAGTGCTTGATGAACTGAAGCTGTCTCCCTTAGAATACCAAAAGAAATTCACAGGGGCACGTAAACGAAAAACAGAGACGTGGAAAAGTTTTACAACAAGATTGGGCAGCTACTTAAATTTTTATGTGGCGTCAAGAGACGTGTCCACCTTCACGGAGCTTTTGGAACTACTGGTAGTGGACCAATTGAAGACCGTGTTGTCTGAAGAGGCATTAAAATACTTGAGGTTACGTGAGGGGGCAGCGTGGTACAAAAGCACAGAAATTGCAAGGCTCTTGCACACCTTTGAAGACGCGAACGGCAGTGCGGAAGCGCAGAAAGGACAGCCGCGTAACGCCAGCAGCAAAGGGGTAGAAAAGACGACCGACCAACAGAGTAGCAGCCCATCGGGCCCGAGTCAGGGTTCGAACACGAGACCGAAGGGTTCCTATAATTCAGCTAGGCAACCAAGGAAAACGGGATGTTTTGAGTGTGGATCGAACACACATATTAGACTCAACTGCCCGCACTATCTTGAAAGGGTGGCGCCGAATCCTAGCGCTTCGGAGGGAAATGATAAACTCACTGCTCGAGTCTGCCTAGATAAGGTAACGCCGGCCGACCGCTTGTGGAAGGTAACTCTGAATTGCAAAGATAAAACTTTGAATGCAATAGTAGACACGGGCGCCGAGATTACGGTAGTGCAGGAAAGCGTGGTCCCTGAAGAATTTATCCAGGCCCATGGCCGCGTAAGCCTCCGGGCAGCATTTGGTGAACGAGTCGAGGCCAAACTAGTAGAGCTCCCGCTAACGCTGAAACAGGGGCAACCGGTGTTCGCCGAAGTTTCACAGGCCACACCGGTCTTGTGTGCGGTCACAGATAAACTAAACGTGAGTGAATGCCTGCTCTCGGCGAGCGATTGGACCGCGTTGCAGCAGAGCCAGTGTGATTACGACAAACAGAACATGACACTATCCCCCCAAAACTTCTCCGACGAGCGAGAGGCGGCCGCAAAACTAGATGGGAGAGTAGTAGAGCAGAGTAGACCGACTCCGGATTATCCGCGGTCAGCGGAGGGAAGCGTACTACAGCCCAGCGAGGTCGAACGCACACGGGAGGAAGAAGTGGTTACAGCCGTGGCGGTAGAGGAGGGAGAATCAGGGCCGGAAGGAGAGCGTAACGCTAGAGAGAAAACACCACACACCGCCGAGAACGAGGCAAGTTGCGTGTCGCAAAGTGGCGCTAGTGGCGAGAGGGGCGATTTCGAGGCGTTGCGTGAGGAACAACAGAGTGACGAAACGTTGGGCCGGGCATGGAGAGACGCCGCGGAAGGGCGAGGTGGAATGCTTGTGATTGATGGGTTGCTGTATCACCGAGAACAGGTATTGGGTCAACCGATCAAGCAGTTAGTTTTGCCGATCACCCGGCGGGCTGATGTGCTCAGCCTGGCGCATGAGTCGTATTGGGGCGGACACCTGGGGTTTCGTAAGACGAAAGCGAGAATTAAACTTAGTTTTTTTTGGCCAGGTATAGAAAAGGACGTCCGAGACTACTGCAATTGTTGTCACTCGTGCCAGATCAGGGCTGACAGGAGGCAGACAGACAGAGTTCCCATAGCGCCCCTCGTAAGGCCCCGATACCCCTTTCAGAAAGTCAATATCGACGTCATAGGACCAATTGAGCCGCCGACAACTCGCGGCCACCGCTACGCGTTGTGCATGATAGATCTCTGCACCCGCTGGCCCGAGGTCATATGTCTCAAATCATTGACAGCTAAAGCTACCTGCGACGCAATGTTGGAAATTTTCAGCCGCAGCGGTATACCAGAGGTAGTATGTTCAGATTGCGGGACCAATTTCACCGCCGCGCTGACCCGCGAATTCCTGACGCGCCTCGGCTGTTCCCCTCGGTTTTCGACACCGGAGCACCCGGAAAGCAACGGGGCGGTCGAACGGTGGAACAGAGTGTTCAAAAACATGCTATTCCATGTGATATCTGAACAGGGGCGACAATGGGACAAGTTCGTGCCACTTCTACTGTGGGCATATAGAGAAGTTCCTCACGACACTACGGGCGTGTCCCCGTTCCAGATGATGTACGGCAGAAAACCCGTCGGTCCGCTCGCGATCCTACAGAGGGCTTGGACGGGAGAACAGGAAATGCCCGCGACAGTGGCAGACAAGCCGGCGGAGTATATGCGAAAACTGAAGCAACAGTTGGAGATAGCCGCGGAAGCTGCTAACGTGACCGCAACTAAACAACAGAGGGCGTACGCGACGCAATACAACCTTCGTGCGAAAGAAAAGGAGTTTCAACTTAGGGGAGCAGGTGCTTGTTTTTGATAGCAACCGTTCCGGTAAGATGCAACCGAAATGGGTAGGTCCGTGCAGGATCACAGGAAAGTACCGCCAACACTCCTATTACTTAGAGACGCCGGCGGGTAAGCGTATGCTAGTGCATGCCAACCACCTGCGCCCGTACACGTGCCGGGTCGCTGGCATTGGTGTCATATTCCATGACGACCACGAGTTCGGGGAGGTGGAATACGTGCCGCGTCCTGTCTCCTCGCACGACAGAGCATCTATCCTACCGGCGGGTAGCTTGGCTCATTTGCAGCCCCATGAGAGAGTGTTAGTACGGGAGGTGTTTGAACGCCATGCGGCCTTATTTAGCAGAGAAGTGGGGATCGCGCAAGTCGGCGAACATAAGATAAGGCTTATGCAAGGGGCTACGCCGAAACGTAGCCGCCCTTACCGCATGCCAGTGGCCTTGAAGGACGAGGTTTCAAAACAGATAGCGGAACTGCTCGAGCTTGGTTTAATATACCGGTGCGAAAGTCCATTTGCTCACCCCCTTGTGTGCGTCCCAAAGAAAGATGGCACGGTGCGCCTGTGTGTCGATTACCGAAGCTTAAATGCCATAACCGAACCAGACGCATTCCCGATGGGATTCCCGCAAGAACTGATTATGAATGTAGGTCAGGCTAGTTATATAACTCTCATTGATCTCCGACGAGGCTACTGGCAAGTTCCCTTAGCGGAGGGGTCACAGCGCTTGACTGCGTTCGTGTCGCACCTAGGCCAGTTTGCTTGGAGGGTAATGCCGTTTGGGCTCAGGAATGCGGCAGCCAGCTTTCAGCGAAGTATGAACCAGCTGTTAGCACCCCATGAGGCGTATGCTTGTGCCTACTTGGATGACATTGCGGTTTTCAGCAGGTCCCTACAGGAGCACGTCCGGCACCTCCACGCTGTGTTCTCCGCCCTAACGTCCGTAGGTCTAGTAGCTAACATGGAAAAATGTCAGGTGGCGTGCGCGTCTATCCGCTACCTCGGACATATTGTGGGATCGGGAAAGCACGGTCCGGACCCCAGCAAGCTCGCGGCTATTGAGGGGCTGCAAGTACCCCAGAATAAAAAAGAGTTAAGGAGTGTTCTAGGTCTGTGCGGGTATTACCGGGGTTACATACCCAATTTTGCTGGCATTGCCAAGCCCCTTACCCAATTGACGGCTAAACATGTTCCTAACCACATCCCTTGGACGCCCGAGGCCGACGAGGCATTTGCAAAACTCAAGGGTGCCCTGTGCAGCGCTGTTGAATTAACCACTCCAGACATTCACAAGCCGTTTTGGCTTTTTACGGACGCTTCCGCTATCGCTGTGGGAGCTTGTTTGGCCCAAATGGCCGATGACTGGTACCGAGTGCCCTATTGCTTTTGCCAGTCATCGCTTCACGCCTGCTCAGATGAAATGGTCTACGATAGAACGCGAGGCGTTTGGTGTCATTTGGGGACTCAAAAAGTTCGACACTTGGGTATTCGGGGCCAAAATCTTTGTCGTCTCCGACCACAATCCACTCGCGTACCTCACTCAAGCTTCGCCACAAGGGGCCAAATTGATACGTTGGGCATTGGCTTTGCAGCGCTACGACGTGGTAGTGCAACACAGAAAGGGTACAGCACATGCTAATGCAGACGCGCTTTCCCGGCTGACAAACCAATACTGGGAGGAGGTGCAGTAGCCTGAAAGCCCCGCAGCCGCGATCAGTGAAGGAGGGGGAACGAGTGTTATGTGCCACGGGACTAAGTGATGGATTTATGGTGCAAACATGGCAATAACACTTCAGAATGATGATGGAACTTTTGAACATCATACAACAGTGTGTGACAATTACCAAGTGTAGTGGTGTGAACTGCGTGTGGTGTCTGTTTGCTTTACGTGCCAATATTTTTGTTGCGTTTTTTTTATTATGTTGGGTGGGGCAACAGCGCCCAAATGTGCTGGGGCATGTGTTGCAGTGTGTGTCATGTTAATGAAAACTCTTGCAGAGTGTGCAAAAAATTACCCACGGCAGGGAATGTGAGATGTTGCATGCATCATAAGCGTTTGGTGGAAAGGCGCGTGGAGCGAGCAGCTCTGGCATGTTTGGTCGGGGGCTACTAGATAACGCGTTTCAGCCGCATGATGTTTGGAATAGGCTCGCTATATTAAGAGAGCAGGGCAGCTCACCAAGTAGCTTTGTCATGTCAGCTGGCGCTGGAGATTGGTTTGTCTCATTGTGTGTGTGTTTTTTTTTTGAGCACCGAGACCAAGTGGGGCTCTTTGCGCGCTTTCTTTGCAGGAGAGAATTTGCGCATGCTGCTGCCGGCCAGGTGCAGCGTGACCACTGCGTAGTGGGTGGGACACCCCGGCCGTTGGCAGTAGCTGTTAACCCACCGTACACCCACTGGTTGAGCGCGGTCCGTTTTTTTTGTGTGTGGGTTTACTTCGGCAACACTGTACGCAAGTTGTTGCGAAGTCTTGGATGGGGGGTGTAGGACCGCGGTAAGAATTCGTAGCGCGGCAATTTTTGTTTGCTTTTATTTGCTTTGCGGCGTAAGCTTAAGAAGGCATGTCAGCCGCGGGCTGCCAGCGTTGCTTGAGTGACAAGCGGTTGAAGCGCGACCGACCGGTTTTGCCACGAGCGCAGACACGCGGCGCCAGCATATTGCCCTGCTTTGTCGACGGTCGAGCGTTTCCAGTTACTACTAACTCAAAGAAAAGGGAACCAACCCGGGCAACGAAAGGGTTGAGATTGTAAACGTCGTTGCGACGGCCCCCTAATTGCCTCTCGGAACTGGCAGGTCGGCGCATCAACGGGCCTCTTCCGAGACCCCGCGCACCGCGGTGACTCCTCGCATCGGTTCGGCGTATGGCCCGGCCACGTACTGTTTGCGCGCCTGCAAAATCGGCAGCGCGCGTTGCGAAAACTCTGAAGTCACCGACGACCTTTTTCTGCCGGGCCGGCTTTGGTCCAGTGACTCTCAGAAGCGGGCTCGCGACACTGGGAAATGGTGACGGTCGCCCGTTCGACACCTGGGTTTCCTATTGTTGAATCGGGCATGTCTTCGACTACATCCCCGTTTATCTGGGCAAAGGAACTCCGTAAGCAGAAATATGCGCGGTCAGCGAGCGGTTCCTCGTACGGCGCACAGAGGCAAAAGGGATTATAGCCCCGTTGTCAAGAAATTGACGTGGTAGAGAAAAATCGCCCTATGGCCGCACTACCGAGTACAGCTAGCTCTGTCTAAATAATTGTGCGCCGCGAAGCTGGCCTGGCCTCTATGCTTTTTCTAGTTTCGTTTTATTTACGTTTTGGTTGTTGTGTGGTTTGGGGAGAGTGCATAAGTCCCACGTGCACGAAGGCGGGATCCTCGTGGCGTTTTTTTTAATGTACCCAATGTACTGTCCAATCAGAGGACAAGCAAGTGATTATGTGCCGAGATGGTGGTAAGGGCGGAGCGCCAGGAAGGAATAAGAAGAGGCCCCGTGGCTCCGCCGGGCGTTCTGAACCGAGCTTGCGGTGTTAGGCACCATCGGCTCCGCCGAACCCCGTAGGGTCGCCCTACAGAAGTCGGTTCATTTCCAAGTTGTTTTTCTTTTCCTTTTTTTGTAACATTGATGTCCATTGTTTTGTAAAATCTGTAAATACAAGTTTTTCTCAGCCATCTAAAACTTCTTCAGCGTTGCTTCTGCTTCCTCGTCAAGCGTCCAGCAGGCCAATAGCCGCTATTGGGATAGCGGCGTACGGTTCTTCTCCCACTTTGCTACACCACCACGGGTGGTGCGCTTCGGGCGCCGAGTGGGGAGAAGTGGTTTCTTCTACATCGAGAAGAGAACCTGATTTTACTACGCATGTT
>WOVY01004483.1:0-21313 GCA_013436015.1 Rhipicephalus annulatus
ACAAGTTTTGCAGCCTATTCCCCCAGATATTACTAGAGAGTTATTTAGAAAACCCAGGCTCCTAGTCACCCCCACCCCATTTTTCGTTCTTTTTGAATGTTTTCAAAACGATTGCCTACAAATGACTAAGTTAGTGTGTACATTCTTAACAGGAAACGTTTTTCTGTTGTCATCGGATGGAAAGATCTTTCGATAGATTGTCGCACTCGTACTTATGCCTGTTGTGCGCCCTAGCGTTCAAATATTTGCAGCACAAGATACTTGATACACCACCATATAGGGAACATGAAATGAACGAAGTGATTAAAAATACAAGCTGAGTAAACTTCCTTAAAGCGATCAAGTAAACCAGTATAGTTTGTTAGCGGAAGAAATTCTCCTGCAGTTACAGCCGCAACACTCCTGTTATGAGCTGGCGAAATCCCGGAGAATTGGCTTATGGTCACGAGAAGCTCGTACTGAAAAGTGGCCCAGGTCATGGCAGGTTAGTTAACCATTTGAACTACTGACTGGACCGCGAATTCATCCTTACTACGCACAAGCAATAACGGTTACATTAAATTCATTAACATCTGATATAGCGTCCACTGATCTTCAAACCTGAGAATAAATGGTTTGGTAGTTTATGTCTGACAGTGCGTACAAAACGGCGCTGAGGCATTCTTATCAGGCCCCTCCTATACCGTCAGCACTAGCCCGCGCCACCAGATAGTGCCACATTATGGTACACACAACGATAAGTCGCAGCGTAGACGATACCAGTGGTGACAGCGAGGTAACTCATGTGTCGTCTTCATGAATATTGAATCACATGGCAAGACAGGTATAAGCAGCCTCAAAATAAATGACCCTGCTTTCATGAATACCACCTGCGAAAGATTTTCTTGCTAACAATAGTGGTTCATGGCACGAGACGTAGACCAGGGATAAACCTGGGTACCTAAAGTGGCTGTTTCAAAATGCCACTGTGGTTTGGATGTAAATTTTGAACTTTACGGAGTCACTAGTATGTACTTTGTAGTACTAGCGGCTGTCACTTGTGCTGGCTCAAGAACTCAAGGACCCTTCCCGGCTTCATACTAGATGAATTCTGAAGCTGCAAGGGTACGGCATAATGTTTGTGTTTGGATGTGTCCGCAAACACAGGAATGCTGATTGTGACGTAAAGTGGTCCATTGCTCATCCGGGAAATATAAAGATCGTTCATTGCGCTTCATGTTTCTGGCGCCACAAAAGAAAATGCTAGTTCTTAAATGGATGCTGAGTTGACTTTGCCCTCCAGGCACCTGGAAATACACGCAGTCAACTTTTCAGAAGCATTCGTATAGTTGTTTACATGACGTGTGAAATGAAATGACTTGTTATGAGAGCGAAAATTTGAGCGCAGCCATGAAGGTGTACGCTTTCTGCCTCAGTCTTGGTTATATGATATATTGGTAACGTCGTCATGACTCATCAACAGGACACATAACAAGTTGCAGAAGCTTCAGCCTTTATTGTGTGGAGTACTACTGGCAACTATAATTGGATGCTGCGCATTGTCACGTGAAGCATGCCGGTCGTGAATGGGACGCTCAATGCCTTCACTAAACGTCGCAGGCGTCTTCGTCCCAGTAGGAGCCCCGAAGCACCAGTGACATATGTAGCAACCAACTGGCCACTGCCCTGGCTCTTCTACTAGGCGGGAAATAATCTCCGTGGTCTATGTAAAGCATCAGTTGGCAAACGACGGACTTTAAGGAAAGATTACTAACCATAAATGCGAAGAGATCATCTCTGCTCAAGTGAGCACAAGCTAGCGAAGTAGCTGCATATCGTGCCACCAAGATAACATTGCGTATTGGTGTCTTTGTACATGCCCTATCGGCAGATAAACTGCATCCAATGTAGTATATGGTCTAATTTAATGGCACCTTACACGAAAAAAAACAACAACTAATCATCGCCCTTAGAGATCTGGGTTAACTGAGCTGCTCAACAGAACAATGTTCGGTAGGATGTCACCTTACACACGCTTGAAGCATCGCACATAAGACGACGCTGCCATATGACATGTATTTTTTTCTAATATGTCCCTTTGCAAAAGTCTGATAAGCTGGCGAAATTACACCTTGGTCATCATAGAGTAACAGTGGTTTGTGATACAATCCTGCAAGCAAGTTACAATAACTTAGTATCCCGGCATTAGCAACCTGATCTAAAGGGTAAGGCAAGCATAGCATCGCATTCAACTACTGGGAATGACGTGACATTCCCAGTTCAGTAGACTATAAAGTGTGTCCAACGGGAAGCAAACTCACTGGACTCCACAGCTGTTAGTAAACGGAAGAAGTCGACTAGTAATATTTAGGATAGAAGGCGGAGCCATTTAGAGCAAGCCGCATGTGGCAAGCGATGGGATAAAAAGGCCCAATCGATGGAAAGAAGCTAAGTGGAGTGTAGAAAACACAAAATGGCATTAATTCATACACAAACGTAAATTAGAGACCTTTACAAGTTATTTTGCCTTGCAGTGAACTTAAAAAGAAGGTTTAAAGGATGAGAGTGTATATAATCATGTATTATAGCTTCAGGAATATTCGTAATTGGAGACTGATTGATAGATATGTGGGGTTCAACGTCCCAAAACCGCCATATGGATTTGAGAGACGCTTTAGTGGAGGATTTAGAAAACTTCGACCTCATGGGGTTCTTTAACGTGCACCCAAATCTGAGCATACGGGCCTACAACATTCCCGCCTCCATCGTAAATGCAGACGCCGCAGCCGGGATTCGATCCCGCGACCTGCGGGTCAGCAGCCGAGTACCTTAGCCACTAGACCACCACGGCGGGGCACATAATTGGAGACTGTATACCTGTAAGCATGCAGATAGTGAGACATGATTGTAAGTGACTAAGTTTCAGGTTACCCTCCATCCTTTCACGAAAGGTCCTGAAAAGAGTAATTTATAAAATGAGTATAAAGAGCACTCTTGGACCCCTCCGGCTCTTGTAAGTTGGCAGCATGGTAATGGATAAGGGCATAGGTAATCTACGCAGCCTCAGTGACAGCGACCGAAAAAAAGGTGCCATCAAACGCTATTTTCAGCAATTAAAAAAATCGTCGTTGCCTCCGAGACTACAATGGGCGTGTGGTCGTCTCAGAGGCCATCGTTTGCTTTTTTATTGCCTCTTTTACATGTTCACATTGGGCGAGTAGTTTCGTAGAAACTATACTACCACCACGGCAAGCACACCTTACTTCTCTGTGTTTACGCCATCATCTGAATGAAAAGATAATAATCGTTGGAAAAGGTAAAGACCTATTTTCATGTGATAATATTGTTCAGAAGCGTGTGCACTTCCTTTCGCTATGCTCAACACGCGCACAAATAGAAAAGTTCATTGCAAGGGAGACATGGAAATACGGCTGCTAGATCTTACGAAATAAATCAACAGATAGGCCCCATTATACGCACAAACCCCGCAGAAGAGCACTAGTGCAGTGAACGCACAGATACAGTACACGGCACAGCGTGGTAATAGTCGCTGCATTACCTAACTCCAGACGACATGGCCTGCAAAAAAAATAATGGTGGGTGTATGTTATTTCCCGCTTTCAGACACATTTTTTTCAACGCACTTCTTTCCCTCGATTCACCAGAAATCAGTCATGTGCATTTCGTGCAAATAAAACAGAGCAATTTCCTTTGTTATGTATGCGTTACTTATACAGGAGTGCTTATTGAGAAGATTACGTCTTTGCGCTCGTTAACACCTTTCTCGATTCACAATCAATCTCTAATTGCTCTTATAATGACAGCTATGGGATAACCACGAACGCCGCATTGCACTAAAAATAACGGCACTTTTCAGAGAATTCCACCCATGCTTCTACATGTAACGGCACAAAGAAAACCTAATGACTAGACACCGCATTTTAGGTGAATGCCTTTATTTTACCTTGCGTCCACTTTAGTATATCACGAAACTTAGAGGCTGAGAATGGCTTTCGTAGTCTTTTATTTGCTTCTATTTGGCAATTTCGATGTCTGCGCTTCAACTCTTATAGGTGCCTATAAATGCCCGTTTTCAAAATCGGTGTCTGTATGAACGCCACTTAGCCTCAGATTTTGCTTTCGAGCGCAGGTTGAGAAGTTCAATTATTATAGCGGGTAAATGGGGCCTTTGTGCATTTGTATGTGGTGTAAACTAGTTCTCTTGTTCAACAAACTTCCATAAACAACCACCAGGAACCACGGAATGGGACGCTCCGGCCACTTGACGTCATTGCACTGACATTGCGCGAGTGGTTGCAGGAGTGGGAGGAGGAGCAGAGAAGAAGACGCTATTTTTTGATACCCTGCATGGGAGCACGTCTTAGCAGCGTGTATAGTAGAATAGAGAGAGAAAAGTACAGGGCAAAGAAGAGAGTGAAAGAACTGGAAAGGGCCGTTTATACCCGAAAACGTGGCAGGTTGCTTTTATAGCCAGTTTTACAGTGAAAGCTGTTACCTTTTTCCAGTATGGGGCTGAATTTTACCAGCGGCGTCGACGTTGCTGTCACGTACCATATATGTATGCGTATAAATACCGATGAATATGCTAGAAAGAAGAAAAAATTCAGAAAACGACTCAGGCGCGCGGAATCGAACTTGGGTTCTCTGCATCGCGAGTGCGAGGCGTTAAGCACTGAGCGTTCAAATGGCAAGCTATTTATAACAATCACTTACCGCTGCTGACAGGCATCTCGGGGGAATTATTGTGTTTTCAGCATTACCAGCAAGATTGCGTAATCAGCGCGCGTCATTACGTCGTGCGGCAGCGCGCGCTGTCATCCTCCACGCGTACTTTGTGCCACTTAGAAGACAGGGGTGACGCTTTTTCGCGTGCTCTTACCTCACGGTGGAGAAAATCGTTTGTCTTGGCTGGCCTCGGGCATTGCCTGAAACAATTTTATTGTAGTTACCAGGCCCGCAAAGGTCACTGCAATCATTGCAATCTCCGCTTGCAAAAAGCGTGCTCTTTTCAGACACAGCGAAGACGCTTGTTTGCGTGCATGTGTACCGGTGAGTACGCTTCGTGCGTCATTAGTGTGTGAAAAAATTGCCCGCAGCTTCCCTCGGGGGAACACTGAGGAGGATGCGGAAGCATGTAACTGGTTAACGGGTGTTAAATTGCGACTTACTTGGGTCGATGGCTAAATTGGTTAACGTGGTTGTGAAATGGGGTGTTAAATGAGTGAACACGTACGGCACGTATGCGAAAGGGCGCTGTTTTATTTATTGCGACGAACTTTGAGGACGATGGCTTTGTGGTCGGTAAAGTAAAGAGTGAGTGGATCGGGTTGCATCGGTCGTAGGTCGAAATTTGCAAAGACGTGGTCGATGCAGGTTCCGCGAATGGTGGTCGGCTGGTGGTGTTTGCAGTCGTCGTGCGTTGCGCGTTTCAGCGAGTGTCGCGACGCCATGTATTCGACTATCCAATCGTCCTTGATGACGTCGACGTTGAAGTCGCCAACTAGCATGAACGGTTGATGTTGCGGTTGTTGTTTTCTGTATTCTTGCACGGCCTCGTCGACGTACTTTTCTACGGCGGCACGAGAGAGGTTTGGCGCGAGGTACATCGTCATGACGTCGACGCCACAGACGGTAGCAACGCAGTGCTCGCCGTTGGCGCGTTGTTGAACGCCGGGCTGTAGTCGGAGGTCAATGAAGGAGTCGTCGTCGTTGTCGACGTCACGCTTGACGTAAATTCCCACACCGCCCGCAGGTCGTTGGAACCCGTGCATGCGCGCGACCGAAGCGCATCCCGCAACGTCGACGTCATTGGCGTTCCACGTCTCGGTGAAGCAAAGCACGTCCACTCTGTGTAGTACACAGATGGTGGGCGACGGCGCGACGGCGCATGCGCGCGCGTCAGCTGTCGACTGTTCGAGAAGCGGTGCGGACGGCGCGGACGGCGCACTACAAGGCGCGAGTATAAGATGCTTCCGCATCTAAAACGCGGATCACGTTTCCACCTGCTTTCCATTCTGCGCGTGACCTTCCAATTTGTTGCTATCACGTTCATTGCTTCGTGGTTGTGGCAAAGCTGTAACATAATGCGGCGTTCAAGGTAGAGTTATTTGTTATGTCGTTGTACGTAACGGGTCCATACCGATTGCTCTCTAGCGAGATGGGGTTGCCCTGTGGTGGCGCGGTCGGTAAGTGGGTGAGCTACATCATGAACGATCTCCTTAAGGTTGAATGGGGCGCCTAGCACCTGGCCGAGATGGGTGGGGAACCAGACGAGAGTGTGGTGCTTCAGGGCACTGGGGTCCGCACTACGCAAGATACGTTACGCTTGGTCGGAGGTGACGCGACGTTCGAAAACTTTCATGCTCGGTCTGGAGTCGCTGTAGATGAGTTCCCGTTTACTGTCAAGCATACCTATAGGTACAGCTACTTGCTCCGCAACTTCGGGGTTTTGTATGAGAATTGTGGCTGAGTTAACAATCTGCTGCTCGTATGATACTGCGACCAAGTTGGAAGCTCGGTTGTTGTGACAGGCAGCGGCATCCACGAACGAGACGTTGTCCGCTTCCTTGTCTATGCGCTTGAGAATGGTGGTCACCCGCGCAAGACACCTGCCTCTGTTGTATTCGGGGTGTACATTTAGTGGAACAGGAGTGATCGTGATAAGATCGTGGATTTCCCGGGGAATCATAATTAAATCTGGGGATCCCTGGACGTCGAAGAGAAGAAGCCGAGCTCGCGCAGAATATGGCGGCCTGCCTTGGTGGCCATGAGCCGGGTCAATTGCACGCGTTCCTGGGCCTTGGCGATCTCTTCAAGCGTATTATGTACGCCAAGCTTGAGGAATTGTGTGTTGAAGTGGCGATAGGGAGGCCGAGGGCTCATTTGACCACCTTGCGAATAAGGGCATGGAGTTGATCGCGCTCAGCACGTCGCCATTTGTGTATAGCGGCGACGTAGGTAAAGTGGCACAAAACAAACGCATGTACAAGACGCAGCAGGTTGTCTTTCTTGAGGCCATGGTGCCGGTTGGCTGCTTTGCGTACAAGTCGTATAGTGTTTTTATTATTAGCCCCGATCTTCTGCACTGTTTAGGAGTTGGTTCCGCGGGACTCGATGATCATGCCATGGGCCCTGATGGTGTTTACTTTGGGGGACTATTCGACCATCTATGGTGTGAAGGGTGATACTGCATTCCACCGGAGGTTTACACCGTTCAGGCTAGGCGCTTCGGCGTTCAGGCAAGCATATTGAAAGCTCTGACTTAGTGGCTGAGCACCTGAGACTGGGGTGTTTGAGGTAGAACTCGGCGGTCTTGATGGCCTCTTGCAGGGTGGACTTAATGAAGACATCCGACCTTGTGGGGCACCTTATGGTTACATAGTCCACATAGGTAGTGTGCTTGATTTTACGGTGCAACACAGACATGAACTAGGGTAGTGGTATCCGATGATGAAGACGACGAGAAAACGTAGAGCTGGCAAGTGTTACTCATCCACCATATCGTGTGGCTTTCGATGGTTGTTCGGAAAGCCCGGTCACCACAAGGTTGAAAAGCGTCGGTGAGAGGACGGATTTTCGAGAAGTGCCTCACTATACGAGCTTCACGACACTAGGTCTCCCAAGTGGAAGACGGCTCTGCGTCTAGTGAGAGACGAGAAAATAAAATAGTAGAGTTGATGCACAACGCTGAGCTGTGCCATCCCTTTCAATATGAATGAGTGCATTATGGTGTTGAATGCCTTTTCTAAATGTAGACCGAGTATTGCGCGAGTCTTCAGAGTGTTTCCGGCGTCTAGAATTTGATGCTTTTGGAGTTACATGGCATCTTGAGTGTAGATAATCTCCATCAGAAACCAATCATATGGTGCTGAAGGCTGTCGTTATTTTTGAAGTATCGATCAACCCTGTTGAGGAAGACGTGCTCACGCATCTTGCCCATGCATGACGTGATAGATATGGGGTGTAGGTGATCTAGGCTTGGCGCCTTTCCTGGTCTGAGATTAGTACCGTGTGAGCGAGGTTCAAGGCATCGGGTATATCACTCTTTTTTATAATTCGTTGATAGTGTCGGTGAGGTAAGTTACGGAGGGATCACCCAGATTGCGTAGGAGCTTGTTGGTGATGCTGTCTGGGTTAGGAGCGGAGCGGCCATTGAGCCTATGAAGAGCTCGGCGCAAATATTTGGTAGAAAATAGGGCGTGTAAGTTGGTGTGCTCGCTACCAGAGCAATCGGGGTGAGGGGTCACAGGGCCCGTGGGAAGTGGGAGATGTTTATACAAGAAGTCCTTGACGACATCTTCCGGCGATACCGTCCGTTTAGCCTGATGAAGTTTCTTCACGACCGAATGACACTGATTCAGGCGGGTATTGGTTTCATTAAGGAGCTGCTTGAGTAAGTTCCACGTGTTGCCATTACGAACCTGACCATCAATCGAGTTGCAAACTTTGTCCCAGTGTTGTTTTCATAGAATGCAGCAGTGATGCATCATGGCCTTGTTCAGCTGAAATATGCGTTTGCGTAACCTCCGATTAAGACGCTGGTCCTACCAGCGGGCCAGTAGAGACTGTTTGGCCTCGAGTAGGTGGGTGAGACGACTGTCTACCTTTTCGGTTGGTAGGTCTGTACTAATAGTTTTGGTTGCCTTGTTGACGTCAGATTTGAGCTGGGCCATCTACAAGAGCGACTAACTTTTCGAGATCCACTGTGTCTTGGAAATAAAACCTTGCCGCGTGCATAAATATCTGCCTAAATCAGTATATCGGAACACTCTCCTGCACTCGTTAACAAGAACACTGAGCAACACACAGAATCATTCCGATAGCGCTATCAACAACTCGAGGCTCTTACTCACTACTTTGGACACACTGTGCACCAAAAGGTCCTGTCGCGCACACCAGATTAATTGTCACAGGTCCCGTTAATTTGGTAGGCAATCGTTGGGCTAATTCCAAGGGCCGAAGTATCGGCCCCCCAAACCGCACCACGAAAGCGTGGACAATTTAGAAGTGGTCCTTTTTGGCGTGCCAGCGGACGCCGGCTGTGACCCAAAGAACAAGTCAAAGCCGAGAGTTTATAAACAAAACAAAACTATATTCTCAATAATGGCAGATAAAAACGATACACAAATATGCTCACTCGACAACAGTTGAATATGATATGATACCAATCAAACAACGTACTACACAGTACAATCAGCTACACTCGATACAACGGACACAAACAACAATACGCTCTACAATGCAGTCACATGCATCGAACAACCAAGGCACTTAAAGATGAAAGAGTTCGAAAACTTATTGAGTCCAAAGTCCTTGGGACAAAAGACTGAATGATACTCTTCCGAGAATCACTCACTCGAAGTCCAGCGTTGTTGTCATTTCGCTGCCCCCGAAGATTCTCTAGCAGGAAACCTCGCGTCTTCAATTGGCCGCTCTCCAAGCTCCAAACTTCTACGCCGGAAGCACGTCGTCTTCCCAGCAGCAGCTGTAGCCACGCGTCTTCCCTCGATAGCGGTAGTCACACACTCTTGCCTGTAGCTCGAGTCTTCACCCACCAGGTGGAAATCCTCTTCTTCTCCTCCTTTGTCACTGAGAACAAAATGCTTCGCCGACAAGGCGGAACACCCTACGCAGTCTGGCGCATACTTTCCTCTTCTGCTTTGTCACTAAGGACAAAACCTGCACCGACAGACGCGGCGGAATACCCCACGCACACTGGCGCTTACTTCCTTCGTCTCCTGATCTCCCATCTCTGCTGCTCGGTGAAATACTTTCCGCGCGAGATTCCAGAAAATTCTCATCATTTCGTCGGCGCGATACGCAGCGAAGGCTGGGGAGAGGGCGAGACGGTATGAGGACCGTCCGCGAAAGATGACGCAACTCTGCATCACCACGCCCCTTTCCATCGAGAACTCTCTAGGGCTTGCTCGGCCGCCGATGCGAGGAGGTTGGACTGTGAACCTACGCTTCCGAGGGGAGTCTTTGGATGCTTGTTTTCTTTTTTTTATCGTTGACCTCTCGGCGCTTCGTCGCGAGAATTTGGCGGCGCGCCCTTTTTTGAGCGCTCGTTTTGTGACAATTGGGCATGCCCACAAGCGTGTTGGCAGCCACCTCAGAAAGCTGAAGAAGGCAGTACGGGGTCTCGGGAGTAAGGGAAATTTCACTGATCCCCTCGTTGATCACTTGCCAAACTATTATGACATTGCCATGAAGGCTAATGTGGGAAATCTTTATGCAATGAAGAAGGTACCCTTGCCAGTCTTTTTCATTGCAGCTCTACCGACAAGCATCAAAGACATGGTCTGTGCCCACTTAGACCAAGAGGCTGGTGTGGGGACAGGAGGGTCGAAGCACTTAGCCAAGGAAAGTAAGTTCACAAAGAAGGACTTCTGAATGATGGGCTCAACAAATTAAAAACTGTGTGCAGCTATTTGTGCTCGCATTAACTTCTGAAGAAACGTTTACATGGAAGGACATGAAATGCAGATGAGTGCTTTAAAGGTCTGATATGACAGCGGGCTCCTAAAGAGCTCTACGTAAGCTTGCCTTGAAATACACTGGGCACACCTAAATAATGGCAGTGAAAGCACCCTAGATATCCTGACTCCAGCCGGCATAGAACCAGAAGACTACACGACGATAGTTTGCATCGCTAGAGATCACAAGCGCATGCGGAATGCCAAACGGAAGTCAGTGGACGTGACGGAAGAGGCCAGAAAAAAAGAACCACCACACGAAGAAAAGGAGACCATAATATTATTAAAAAAAGACATACCTATGAGTTTGGTGCATTTTAGGACACTGTGTGAAGTTTCGACACCTTGTGCCCGTTTCGAAATTTGTTTACGTTTTCCTCAAAATAAGAATTGGCTCCGAATCCTGTGACGACATTTTTCATAACGTTTTTCTCAGTGCATGCTTTGTGCTGAAATTCTGTACGTTTCACCACTTATATATCTGTGCAGTGAACTAGGATAACAAAAGTGAATCAATAATTTTTTCATTCACAGATGCTTTTGCAAGCAAATCAGCAATAAATTGGCACTTTTCCTGCTTCTTTTGAAGTTCTAAACATAACTTTCTTGATATTTACTGTAAATTATTTATCTTTGTTCAGTGCATAGCTACAATTTTTGGTTACAGAAACGCCAAAGCTTTACTGAATTCAGACACCGTTAGTCACATATCACGGCTGAATAACTACAGAGTTTAATTGAATGTTTGACAAAGATTGCTTCCCCCCCAAAAAAAACATTATTTTGTGCTCTTAATGACTACGCAAGGTAAATGAGACACGTTTATTCCTAAAAAGCCATTGCTTTTATCTTATTTCTTTTGGTTAAACAATCTTTAGGTTACCTACCGCCTTATAGCGAAACTCGGTATATCGTTTACTCGGGTAAACGACGTCGCTATTCGCGAACGCACTCGACTTCGCTGACCCTCTCATGTGGAGCGCGAGCAGTCGATTTCTTATAGACGTCAGACTCTGCCCAAGTGGCCCAACGAAAAACGCCGCTACCAGCGTTCCTATCGCAGCACCGGCCATAAATTGGTAGCGCAAAAAAAGTCGTCCGGAAGCGAACGTGCATAGTTTGCCCTGCTTCAGTGGACTTGAGGCAGAGTTTTTTTAAAATAGGGGACCTGGCAAGCTTTTTACGTGATTGCAACCTCACTTGGATTGCTGCAGTTATTTCGGTGTGCTGCAATATAACGTAAGTGACCATCGCATGATATAGAGTTCAAGGCAAGCACTCCGACGTGCGTTATTTTACGCCGAAACGCGTTAAACTTGGGCATACACATTATGCTAAAGCGACGAAATGCATACACGAGCAGTCTATGTTTCTCTCAGTGGTACGAAGCTGACTTCAGGCACAAATGACAACTTTTTTTTCTGAGCGGTTGCATTCTCAATGGATCTCTCAGTTCATGTGCGTCGAACTGTTGTGAGAATGTTCTGTATATGGATGTGTTCCTTTTAGGGGCGAAGCTCCTTAGGGCGTGGGCTGTGCGTCCCCTGTAGGCTGCATGTAGCCACCTCTAGTTTAGTTCTTGCAGTGTTCACTAGATGGCGGTACCGTCCCCTGTATGTAGCCACCTCTAGTTTAGTTCTTGCAGTGTTCACTAGATGGCGGTACCGTCCCCTGTATGTAGCCACCTCTAGTTTAGTTCTTGCAGTGTTCGCTAGATGGCGGTACCGTCTCCTGTATGTAGCCACCTCTCGTTTAGTTCTTGTAGTGTTTACTAGATGGTGGTACTTGTAGCTGATGATGAAAAGATGCAAGATGTTATAAACTAGAAAGCGGTACTTGTAGTTGATGAAAGACGATTGATTGATTGATTGATATGTGGGGTTTAACGTCCCAAAACCACTATATGATTATGAGAGACGCCGTAGTGGAGGGCTCCGGAAATTTAGACCACCTGGGGTTCTTTAACGTGCACCCAAATCTGAGCACACGGGCCTACAACATTTCCGCCTCCATCGGAAATGCAGCCGCCGCAGCCGGGATTCGAACCCGCGCCCTGCGGGTTAGCAGCCGAGTACCTTAGCCACTAGACCACCGCGGCGGGGCAGTTGATGAAAGACGCGAGATCTTATAAAATAGGAATGATGTCACATATGGCGTGTGTCATTGGTTGAAGGCAATCGCTCGATTTAGTGCGGCGACGTACGCTAGGGGGAGCGATGTAATAAAATCGAGTGGGCAAAATATACAGAGGATTCACGGTTTACCAGGTTTACCTCCGGAGCTTCGCCCACTCATCATCATTCACTTCGTGGATATGGCGGCACTTTTTGCATATACTGCAAATGGGAATACATGCATGCCCACTTTCCCAGGGAACAACGAAAGGCAAAACCCAGGCGTCCGAGATAGCCGCGGCAATCGTGGAAACCAACGGCAAGGGAAACCTGATTGAGGTCGCAATTATTTTGTGATTCACCTGTGGGATGTACCTATTCGTATTTTCTAGTTAAACCTGGAACTTGGAACCTTGAATGCGCTACGTACGCAATGCTGTGTGTGGCGACCACTTTAGAATATCGGTGGTCGCGGCACGTGCGATATTTATTGGGCGCGTCACCAGTGTACTGTTGCACGCCGCGCACCGTGGTCAGAGGCTCTGTTAAGCTTTATGATCAAAGTTACCATGGGTCTCCTTCAAAAATACTCAGAAAATAACAGGTGTCCTACGTTATTACACTTTGTCATGTTACTCACTGTGGAGAACGCGAGTAATTTGCTTACCTGACACGTTGGTGATGGCGCGTATCCGACACTTTGGCGTTCTGCTTCGCGAAAGTTGCGGAAATCATCAAAACTGAAGTCCTTTGTGTTCGGGGTAATTCACAACAAGAAAATTGTGTTCACTGGGGTCTTTTTTTGCAGAGCGTAGAGCTGTTACGTCATTTCTTGTTTTCACCGCTGTTTTGGCGATTGAACCAACAAGCACTTCATGGTGGTTCGCTGTCGCGTCTGACTAGCAGAGAGAATTTCATAGCTTTTCGCTATGAAAGTGTCCAATGCGCAAATACATCTAATATTTAGCTCAATCATTGTTTCGTACGCTGTAGTTGCTCCTGGTTGCGCAGGAAACTGTGCAAGGAAGTCAAGCGCAGCACTACTAAATATTGCGTCGATAGGTGGCGCGGCCTGTCCACAAAGCTCCAGAGTCTGAAGTAAATACCAGTGTCACACGGACATTTTTAAAATGTCATGGAGTCGCCGGCCGTTGAAATGCCGCTGCTCCATCAACTCAATAGAGTTTTTGGGCTGCTACACGGAAGTTTTCAAAGGCCGGTGAGTGGTCAAGGTATTTATGGCTAAGTTTGGGTGGCGCTGCAAATCTTTATTTTAGTTTTCATTTAATCTGAAGTGAAAACATTATATGCGCATGCATTGGTTATTTGTGTATGAACATTTAAATAAAGTTTTTAAACGCACTCAATAATGCATGCTTGGCCTTTCGGTTATTAAGAAGAAAAACTGTGGCAATGTTGTCAGCGGATGAGCAGGTGCGGCTGCCCTTTTTTCCTTATGTTTGTGCAGTGCGGTTTGTGTTTACACGTTTCGGAGGCCGCTACGACTTGCCTTGCAATGTCTGACGTCATGGGCAACAATGAACAGAATTATGACATGAGAAGGCTGATGGTTCTTTACACGGGTGTGATCATGCAGCTTGGTGCTGAAGGAGCAAGCGGACGCCATTGAAGATGAGCTGCTGTTCGTGAACGATTTGATGATGATCATAGACGCGGTCACCGAACGCAGCGTAGACGAAGAAAGGTGGTCTTTCTGTCAGACGACATTCACTCTTTCCAGTTGCAAGACTGTCGTCTTCCGACGACATTTGCGGTGTAACATGCAGATATGGGGCCAATTTTTTTAAAGACTATAGACTTGCTTGGGGTACTTCGATGCAAAAAAATTGGTCTTTCTATATCCCTGTCCTTTGTCTGTTTGTCTCCGGAAACGACACTTGAAACGGGCAAAATTTCAGCGTTCGTATATTCAAATTTCAGCGTTCGTATATTCAGCAAATTTAATAAAAGAGCAATTATTGCGCATATATAAGGCACAATAACAACGCGTCAACATTCTGTGGTGTGTCTTTTTGTGCTAGAGATAGCATACACAAGTAATTTTAAGGACAGTAGCTTTTATTACGCTGCGTTGTCAATGAAAAGGCAAGTGTTTCCAACGCTTTGCTAAGAGGACAGGGTGGTGGCACCTACACCTAGCTTAGCGTCGTAGACCTTATCACCTCCGAGGCAAGCGCGCGCGCCACGCGATTGCTATATCAGAGGCCATCCTTCGTTTTCCAAAACAACTGCCAGATTGTGCTCATGTCTCACGTGCCTCGATGCGTTCGTTCACCTCCACTGCACGCATCGAGACACTCTAACGCAGCGCGTCCAGAATACCATTAATCAATTTTCTCACAAAAAACAACAAATAAACGTTTATTCATTCTCTCTAGACGCAAGAGTATCGTCCTTTGATGACATGTGCAGTGAAATGTGTAATTACGGGGCCAATTTTTTTTTATAGGTGGTGACGCGTCATCTATTTTGGAAAAAAACGCGCAAAAGGAGTAACTGCACAGAAAAAAAATAAACGCGTCCCAGAACTCATTGTTACACACGTACAGATTTAAGAAGTAGGGAACAACATAGCGACGCCACACGCAATGTGGTGGGGCAAACAGACTGGCCATAACGGACATGGGAGCCAGCATGTTGCTTTTGTCAAGAATATGGTTGGTCTTGGTTTCTGTACCTCACCCTGAGCTCGTTCAACAGTTCTTCATTGGTGCCATTGACTTCATGTATTATATTATTATCTTTTTGCCTATGTACCGTTTTGGTTTCCTCTGGGTAAAGTAGAAACCCGAGGAGATTCTACGTCTTAGCGAAAACTCCGTGCTGACTTTCCATGCTGTTACAAGTTTCCTCCCACTGTGACTGGCAGAGCTGTAATGCGTATTCCTCGATATCTCCGCTTAGTTTGGCTATCCGCCTGCGCAGGGTCTTATATTGTCGTTGAGTCTTCCATGTTGCTTGTAGACTACGCTTAGCCTCCCACATGTGTAATAGCTTACTGTCCAACACGTCAAGGTTCACGTCGGGCGGGATTTCATACGTAGCTGCCGCGACGTCCCGCCTCAGCATTTCGGTTCATCTTTTGATGTTGGTAATGTTTTCCACCGAGTTTCTTTCCTAGGTCTTGATCCGTCTGAACCTGTCTGATTCCTTCAGTGTAAGTCATTTGGCTTATGGCTTGCGCGGTCTCGCGTCGACTTGGATCTCTATAATAGTATGATCGCTGCCAAATTCCTCTTGTGTGTTGGTCCACCGAAAGTTTCTAATGTTTTTAACAAATGCGAGGTCAGGCGATGTATCGGAACATACGCTGTTCCCTCTTCGCGTAGGTGCAGAAGGATTGGTAACGAGAGATAAACCTTCCTCTTGGGAGTCCTCCCACGAGTTCCAGCCTTTTCGAGTTTCATATTTGTAACCCCACGCTGCATGATGGGCGTTGAAGTCGCCCGCCACGAGCACAGCCTGATTACCCGCAATGCGAACCACTTTCTTGAGTAGCCCTAGGAAGCGGTGATTACGTCGAGGGCTGCTGTACACATTAAGTATGAAAAGACTATCGTCCTGTTTCTTTGTTGGCGCTATCTCCAGTAGAAAGTGCGGTATGACATAATGCCTAATCTTGTGGGGTGTTACAGTAAGGTTGCGTTTGACTAACGTCTCAACGGCTGGTTTGTCCCGAGGAGTAGTCTCGTTAAAGGACCTATAACCAGATAATTTAGCCTTGGTGTTTGTCTCTCGCAGTAGTGTCACGTCTGCTTGTTCATTGTTAATAAGGTACTGTCGCGGATTCCCACGCTTTCTGGAGTACCCTCTGCAATTCCATTGCCAGATTTTATGAGTGTTATTGTCGTGTCTAGCCATCGTGCCTACCAATATTAGTGTTTTCCAGTGTTATCCTTTGCCTCTGTCTCTCCTGGCCTGTTGTATGGAATTCCTGTGGGTTTGGAAGGGTCCGCAGTTGCAGGCTGGCAGCCTCCTCTCTACAATTTCAACTCGCATCTGGAGGGTCGTGAGCTGCGGCTGAATTTGCTGCATTGTAGAGGTTATTTGCTGCATCGCGTTGGTGAGTTGGCTCAGCATACCCTCCCCCATTTCGTTCTTACGCGTGTTGTTTCCCTCCTCTATTTCCTTCGCAACGTCTTTTTGCCTTCTTCTACTTGAGCTTCTATTCTAACCTGTCTTTTCCGGATCTTGTCCTGACTGTTCTGCGTTTTACTTCGGCTTGAGCCGGATCCACTTCAATTACCCCACGTTTCACGGGTATGAATACCGTTTCCTTCCCAACATGGACTTCCTCTGTATTCTCTGCACACTGAACGATGACGTCTTTCCTTGCTAGAGGTTGGACGCTAGGAGTCGCAGAGTGCGGACGTACGTTGTGTAGGCTCCGCAGTTTTCAAATGATTTTTGTTAAAAAATTGCAAAACTTGGCTAAGTCTCTACGCCAAT
Source organism: Rhipicephalus annulatus (assembly GCA_013436015.1). Taxonomy (NCBI): domain Eukaryota; kingdom Metazoa; phylum Arthropoda; class Arachnida; order Ixodida; family Ixodidae; genus Rhipicephalus; species Rhipicephalus annulatus. The sequence goes on from WOVY01004483.1 coordinate 17,060, forward strand.
CGACGGAGGAAGTTCAGCCGAACACCTGGATACCAACTATTGCAAGGTGGGCCCCGCTTTTTTGGCACTGACACCGATAATTCTGAGTCGCCACGAAGATCAAACATTGCGTCTGCCGCCGCAGCGGCGGGGAGAGCTAGGTCCAACGCGTCAACGAGGACGCCTGGGGCGACCCCGGAACGCCTCGACGGCGCGGTCTAGCACCACGATGGAGGTTGTAAGAGTGGAAGGAGAAGATATGCAACCGGAGGACTTTACCAACGACGCCGGATGGTGCGAAGTCTGCAGAAGAAACATCACGAAAACATCTGGAGAGATTTCAGGCCCGAAGAGAATCATGCTAAGAGACGCTGCTGCGCCGACGGGCGCGCCTGGGGACAGCAAGTGGAAAGGTGAACGAACCATACGACAAATTGCTAATGCAAGCAGACTTCCTCGTCTACCGGCAGAAGACTACAAAGTGATCGTGCGACCACGAGGAGGACTCAGCGTTTCGGAGCACAGGCAGGCACGCATATACTGCTGCCTGAGAAACGCCGCTGGCGTCGGTCGCGAAGCAGCAGAAGAAGACAGCATATGCATAAACTACAAGCAGAATATCGTGGTCCTCAGCACGCCGTCCGAAGAGCGAGCCAGGCGGTACGGAGCCATCACGAAGATCCGAGTGGGAGAGCAAGAACACGAAGCCAGCGCCTACAGAGCAGCGCCGGAAAACACATCTAAAGGACTCATAAGAGGGATATCCCAAGAGGAAAGTTCCGAAGATATTATAGACAACCTAGTGACAGCAAGAAACCCAAGCATATTACACGCGAAGAGGATGGGCAACACAGACAATGTAATCGTGCTCTTCGACGGACTTCATGTGCCGAGATACGTGAAATACGGAGCGCTCATCGTCCGGTGCTCGCTATACAGAAAACATATTGACATTTGCTACGAATGTGGGAGGCTGGGACACAGGGCGGACGTTTGCCCCAACCCAGACGAAAAATATGCAGAGGATGCGGCGTGGCCAACCCGCTGCAAGAACACCAGTGTGAAGCAAGATGTCAGCTATGCGGGCAAGCTCACTTTACGGGAGACAGACGCTGCAAGGCAAAGTACAAGACACCGTATTTGGTCCGGCGAAGACCGCTGGGAGCGACGAAGAAGAGAAGAAGCGGAGGCCGAAACACCATACGGCATCACGACTACAACAAACGAGCTGCAAAGCAACGAGCGAGAACACCCAGGGATCAGAAGGCCATCGCACAGAAGGCTCACCCCCGGGACCATACGAGGGGGACAGTCGGGAGCAGCCCGGTCGCAGACCAAGGTCGAGGACCCGGTCCAGAACCCGTTCGAGAACCCGATCGAGATCCAGGGCAACGTCAAGATTGCAATCCAGCCGAGGGAGCGGTAGAAACTCAGGCACAGGTGAGCTTTGCAGACGCGGTCTCTGGCACTGCTGTTACACCTACACGCGCGGGGTCCGCCTTAGAAACAGGACATAACACAGATCAGACAGTTGTTAGAGCAAATAACGCGAGAAAACGCGACGCTAAGGGAAGAGGTAAAAATGCTTAAAGTAGAAAACGCTAAGCTTAAGAACCCAAAACACTCAGAGATGACCCATACCACGCCAACACCCATTAGGGCGTCGACACCTCTTCGAGCTCCGGCGACGCCCGTTCCGCGTCGATGAGTGGAGAAACGCCACCGCATAAACGAAGGGCAAAGGAAAACGCCGATGAGCAAAGCGACTCTACACTCGGAGAAGTAAAAGGCATGTTTCAGGAAATGTTCGTAGGTTTACAGCAGCAATTCATGCAGATGCGCGCGGACCTACAACAGCAGATAACGCAGATGCGAGTTGAAATGTCTCAGAGGTTCGACACCCTCGAGGGTAGGGTAGGGCAGCTGGAAAACGTCTCGAAAGACGCCCGACCCGCAGGAGCGGGGCCGGTCAAGAGCAAGCCGTACAGCAGACCACCTGCGGCTGAGAACAGCTGCATAGAAAACTTGAGTAGCCAACATGGCGCCGCCTAATGAATACACGATTTGGCAGTGGAATTGTCGTGGGTTTCGTCGTAAGCGGGGTAACCTGCAGCAATTCGTAAAAACCAAGCAAGCACCAGATGTAATCGCCCTCCAGGAAACTGGGGGACCGCAAAATTATCAGGATACAATCATATAGCACTTTAGCTGAAAAAGCAACAGTAACCACACTGATACATCGTAATATAACGGCTGTAGAACACGATACTGGCGTACGCAACATAGACCACGTCCTACTAGAAATTCTCCTCCCGTCTCGAAAAAAGGAGGGAAGCTTGTTTGTGCTGAACGTGTACAGTCCACCACGACAAAAGGTAAAGTTGGCTCGCTTTTCCGCAAAGTGCTAAACGTAGCGGGCAGACAGCACTGATCGTCGTGGGCGACTTTAACGCACCACACGCCGCCTGGGGTTACACCATCGAAAACGTTAAAGGCCGCAACCTGTGAAACGACGCGCAGCACGAGGAGCTCACGCTAATAACTAACCCACAAGACCCTACCAGAATGGGGAACAGCGTCAGTAGAGACACCACGCCGGACCTTACATTCATAAAGAATATATCCAACCCTCATTGGACCAACACTAACGTAAATCTAGGCAGCGATCACTACATTGTATGCACAATTCTACAAGCAGGTCCGCGTAAAAAGAAAGGTAGAAAAAATAATGTTAACCGAGTGGGACACCTTTCGTAAGATAAGAGAGGACGATGCTGCAGAGACCATCGAAGATATACAGAAGTGGATAGACACACTCCAGCGTAGCGTGCAGAAAGCCACCAAACATGTTCCCGAAGAGGCAGGAATGGAAGAAATGGACAGCAAGCTCTTACACATGTGGGAGGCAAAACGCAGCCTGCAAGAGCGCTGGAAAGGTCAAAAGCACAACCGGCGTCTAAGAAAGAGAATCGTCGCGCTCGACAGAGACATAGAAGACTACGCAAATAGGCTGTCCCAGCAGCAGTGGGCAGGCATGTGCACTTTAATGAACAGGCAGTTCGGAATGTCCAAAACTTGGAACATTCTCCGAGGCCTCCTTGATCCAGAAGGCACGAAAACAACACAAAGACAAAACCTGCAACGGATACTACACAGCTACGCAGGTACAGAAGCAGAGCTCTTACGCGAGCTACGCCAGACATACATAGGAGATGCCACAAAGGCACGACTCTCAGAGTACGAAGGGAAGGATAACGTCGACCTCGACGCCTCCATAACAGAGGCAGAGATTCGATACGAACTCGGACGACTCAATCCCAAGTCCGCCCCGGGTCCCGACGGTATAACAAATAAAACACTTCGCAACTTAGATGACGAATCCGTCACTGCTCTCACAAGTACATAAACGAATGCTGGGAGAAGGGCGCCATACCCCAGCAATGGAAAACCGCCAAAATCATATTAATACCCAAGCCGGGCAAAAGCCGCTCATCGGAAATCTCAGGCCCATTTCATTGACGTCCTGCATTGGAAAGCTCATGGAAAAAGTAATTTTAACGCGTCTCGTCAGATACATGGACGACAACGAGCTATACCCACACACCATGATCGGCTTTCGACCAAGACTCTCGACGCAAGACGTCATGTTGCAGCTAAAGAATCAAATCATAGACGCCGAAACGCACACCCTGGATACAAAAGCCATTCTGGGCCTTGACCTGCAGAAGGCATTTGATAACGTCACCCACGAGGCCATATTGCGCAACTTGCAAAACCTACACGTAGGTCGGAGAGTGTACGATTACATAAAAGATTTTCTCACCAACCGTAAAGCTACAATCATGGCCGGGGAAGCGGAATCCGAAGAATTCGTTCTAGGCAACAAGGGAACACCACAAGGTTCGGTGCTTTCCCCTTTCCTATTCAACGTGGCGATGCTTGGTTTACCCTCAGAGCTGGAACCGCGTCGAAGGGCTTCAGCACAGTATCTATGCGGATGACATCAACCCTATGGGTGACGGGCGGAGTGACGGTCACATAGAAGAGATTTTACAACAAGCAGTAAATACGGTAGAGCGATACGTGGAGAACAATGGCCTAAAATGCTCTCCTCAAAAATCGGAGTTATTACTCTACAGACCTACAGCAGAGGTCGCAAGCGCATTCACGAACGACACACACATCACAATCTTAGCAGGAGGATACCCAATACCTCAGGTACAACACATAAGAGTTCTGGGACTCCGAATATCCGAGAACGGACATAACGGGGAG